>BEWF01000291.1:0-62407 GCA_002583695.1 Pleurotus salmoneostramineus
TAGCTCTATATACAAGGAGCTACTTCGTAATCGATACCCAGGAAGCCCGGAATAATTGTTGGAACAGCCGGTTTCAGAGATTTGGCAGGGAGTAAACAAGAACAAACAATACGATTTTCTCCTCGGCTTTGCCCATCCCCAATGTAATGATCAGTAAAATGCGTTGACGGAATTGGCAGCAAACTTCTTTCTCGGCGTCTTCTCGCGCTTCTTTCTCACCAATTTACCTTTTCAGTCGCTTGGCCCTGAGCTTCGTTCCCCGTCGACCCTGCCGCCGTCGAGGCAATGTTCATCGACGTTTTCGATCACTCATTGTCCATAACGATCCTCGTTTCACCTCGTCCACATTCTGTTAGCTATGCTATGTTTTTCGACAGTATTAACCACACAGGCATCTCTCCGATTGATGCGAGAGGCTGACAGATACATTTTACACACGCCCTTCAGAAATTTGCTCGCATCGGAGTCGCACCTTCCCTCCACCACAAACTATGTGCCTTTTCTATTGGAAGATAAAAACCAAAATCTTAATGGGAATACGACCACCGCGGAGAGCCTAACGCCATCATCTTGAAGCTGAGGAAAGACGCATAGCTATTCCACGATTTCAGGCTCTCGCAACTTCCTTCAGCAGGGCGGATACGCTAGTCAAGGGCCGATCATGCCCAA
Organism: Pleurotus salmoneostramineus; assembly: GCA_002583695.1. NCBI lineage: Eukaryota > Fungi > Basidiomycota > Agaricomycetes > Agaricales > Pleurotaceae > Pleurotus > Pleurotus salmoneostramineus. The sequence goes on from BEWF01000291.1 coordinate 670, forward strand.
GTTGTGCGTTTGCATTGATAAGTAGAAAGAATATACAAAGTGGGCCTCCCATTGAAGCGTCGGCGGGTATTCTCCCCAGCCACTGGAACGAGATATATTTAAAATGGAAGCGTGCATACATAGCAAGCAATAGGAACTGATCCTATCATTGAGCAAACGTCAATGAAGGTATGCACGACGCCACAGCCCCGGAGGAAATGATCGCTTCTAACTACACCACACGCTGACAGTCCCATCGGCTCCACTAGCCACCAGCCATGGTTGGCGATGACACCATCGCACTTGCAAGACGCCGAGGCCATCCTTGATATCATGTCCTCGAAGAATCTTCAATGGGACGATCAACGGATCTGTCATGAGATCATTGTAAACTCGGGCATGGAAGACTTGAATGGCCCCGTCGTCTGAAGACGACGCAAACAAGGGATATGTCGGGTGGAAATGCAATGATCTGATGGCTTTTGTATGATACCTGTTATAGTTCAGAAGTCAAGAATCAGTCCTCCAAGTCCCATGAGTCACTTACCGGAGTACTTTGTACGGTTTGTCGCTGAGTTCCAAGTCAAACCAACAGAGCTTTCGGTCGTACCCCCCAACGATGAGGTGGTCACCAGATGGGTGGATATCCATAGATGATATCCATTTTATACCAGGCATCAGCGTCTTCAATAACTTTTGCTCCGAGAGGTTGTATATCCGAACATACTGCTGTGTCTGGGGTAATCAAACGGTAAATGGAGGAATGCGTGGCAATGATAAATTGGGGCTTACGGCGACGAAGAAATGCGGTTTGGAAGGATGGAAGAGTACCAGTTGGACGAACCCTCGAACTTTGTTGAAGGGCGCCTGGGAATGGCGCCTAGAAAGCTGGTGTATCCAGACGCCAGACTGAGTACCGCCGCTCGCTAACAAGGTTAAGTTAGAATTCGAGGGTTGTGACGAACAATGGGATACGTACAAACAGAAGCGAGGTAGTCACCGCGACGATGCCATGCGATATGGGTGGGTGTGCCAGAGGAGGGTGGAAGGGTTACGACGAGGGTGCTTAGGTCCGAGGAAGTGGAAGAGGCCCATTTCACGGGAGAAGGCGTAGCGGGAGGTGGAGGGAGAGTAGCAGGTGCTAACAACGACTGAGTGGATGAGAACACGCTGGGAGGTAAATTCGGAGGAATTATGAAGTGAAGAGCTTCCTCACTAAGAAGGCGAATTAGTTAGGCGGAGGAATAAAGAAGGGAAGTGACCTACACCCCAACAACGAAGAATGTTGCGTCTGACCGCGGAGACCATTCCAAAGCCCCAATTTTGCTGTCGAATTTCCACCGTTTGACTTCCTTCCCAACGTTAACTTCCCAAAGGCTAACTATACCGTCTTCATCACCGCTGACGGCCCAGGCACCATCCGGACTGATACTCAAAGCTCGCACACGGCCATGAGGATGAGTTACTTTTAGGGATTTGTAATTAGGGAAGGGCTTGAGGCTACTTGGGCTAGGGAGTTTGGGGATAAGGTTATTGGGGTCGATGTTGAGTTTCTTCCTCTGTATTCGTGGAGCAAGGTAGAGGTCCAGTTGTCGATTGAACCGTTCTTTGATGAATTGGTCATAGCCAGGGACCAAACGGAGGGAAGAATATTTTTGAGGTAGATAGTCTCGTTCTCTGTCTTCGGGATCCAAACTCTCCCATTCGGCCTTCTCGGCATCGGTCGGGAGGTACTCTTCAGGAGGGTTGTATGATTCAGAGTTCGTCGGCAGGAGAGGTTTTGGCGCGGGCAGGGGTGGCTGCTCGGAGGATGACTGCTCCGACCATATTGAATAGAATTGGAACTTGGAGTCGGCGGTTTTGGGTTTATTGGGGACAATTCGTCCTTGTCGGATAGCTCGAACGATTTTCATGATCTAGCTGCCACGTTAAATCGTTCTGTCGCCAATCAAAAATGCAAAGCCTTGCTAACCTTCTTTTTCTCCCATTTACTAGCAATCCAGCGGCGTTTTGGCTCAGGAGCGGCCGACAGAGGCATGGCTTCCTCCTTTCCCTTACCAGTGAACCACTCTACGGTTGGTTCGTAAGGATCATAATGGGAGTCTGGATTTTCGCCCTCATACAGTCTACGAATGATATCGAGCTCCTCAGGGGAAAGCTGCTTGTCAGCTTGCATTTTTTGGTCGAATGCTGATGTCCTGTATAACCCCGTGAGCTTCGGCGGAGAATATGAACAATGAGCGACTGACCATGAATCGGGGTCGTCTACAGTTTTCAGGAATTTATCAAGTTCATCACCCCGTGCTGGACGCAGTACTTTCTTTCCATCTATGTCATACCCAACATGGGGCATGTCGTCGTACCAATGCATTGGAACATTTCCGATGCGATTCGGAGACTAACTATTGCGTTGAGAGTCGATCATAGAGCCAAAAACTTTCACTCACATCCTCGGTCGAAGAGTCAGAGTCATAGTCTGGTTCAATCTCTGGGTAGACGCGTTTCGGTTGACCAGTGATATCGGAGACTATAGTTTTCGCTTTTGGAAAGATGTGAATGTCAGAGTCATCGGAGTCTGAGCCAGAGCCAGAGCTTTCTTCCTCTTCAGTAGCAGCCTCATCATCATCCTCTTCTCCCTCTACACTATCTGAGTCTTCGTCCTCGCTGTCGCTAGCAATGTCGATCTCGGGAAAGTGGTCCACGGCACCGTCGTCAGAGTCAACTTCTTCAGCGTCCTCTTCGTCGCTGAGCATTTCCAAGCGAGTTACGCCGTTTGAGAGTTCATTTTCAAGAGATTCCTGCGCTTCCGGGAGCTTGCGCTTTTTGTTGGATTTTGCGGGGCTCATGATGAGTGCCTATAATTAACCACAAAAACTTTGAGAGCGTAGTGATCGCGCCCACGTGGGTCTGAAGCCAATAGCGTGGAAATTCAACAACATACAACTACCACCTACGTTTTGGCGAGTGCCAACTCCCGCTTCGACTTTGCTCAGGGCTCTTAAAATGGTTAACTATGGAGGCGGTATGTTCTTCTAGCTTCATGCTGAGAATTCCAGCTTACATCTTCGACAGATGAAGTTTCTGCCTTAGTTGTTGACATTGGTTCATCATCTCTCCGTGCTGGATATGCAGGCGACGACACACCCAAAGCCGTAATTCCAACCTCGTTTGGCTTCGTCAGTAAACCGAATGACGCTGATGTATCTATGGAAAATGGGACCGAGGGAGGGGAAACATCTTCACCAACACGTTCAAGCTTCCAGTATTACTTTGGCCACAACGGACCCTCGACATGGAGAGCAGGGATGGAAGTGAGCAATCCCCTTCGTGACGGGCTCAGTACGTGTAATCTCAAATGTGTTCTCGAGCTTGCTCAAATATATATCCCTAAGTTCACGACTTCACCGCCGTTCGCCCTCTGCTCGAACATGCGCTTGGTGATGTGATGCGCGTCAACCCTGCAGAGCATCCGGTATTGGTGACTGAACCACCATGGAACACGCCAGCTAACAGGGAGCGTATGGCTGAGATAATGTTTGAAGAAATGAACGCGCCTGCCTTCTATATTGCGAATACTGGCGTCCTCAACGCGTGAGTCCACTTTCTTCATGGCTCTTTCATAGTTGCTGACCACGCCATAGTTTCGCCGCTGGGAAGGGGTCTGCACTGGTGATTGACATTGGTCATTCTATGGCTAGTGTCACGCCAGTGGTCGATGGGTTTGTACTTAGAAAAGGCTTGGCAACATCCTCACTTCCCAAGCTTGTTCGTGCGCACGCAAAACACCTCCTTATGAATCCCAGCCAATATCGATTGGGTGTGGAACTTCTGCCTCATCAGCTCATCGCCAGTCGATCTGTATGTTCATTTCTTCACTGTTTACAACCTATCTCATTTTTTTCTCCCTCAGGCAGTTGAACCTGGTGCACCACCTCGTTACACATTGCGGGAGGATCGCATCCCTGGAGTAACAGAAACTTGGAAAGCACACTGCGAGTCAAGAGAAGTCGATGAATGGATGCAAAGTGTAGCTGGTATAATGGAGACAGGCTGGAACGATCAGTACGTCCTATTCTTCCTCTCTAGGTTCTCCACCCTCCTGACATACTCAGAGCTGCTGCTGCTCGTCCACCCAAACAATATGAATTCCCTACAGGTTACAATGCCTACTTTTCGGTTGACCGCCTCTCCGTGGGAGAGCAATTTTTCTTCCACAACCCTCAGTTTGTCGTACGTGCCCTCGAACTTTATCTCTTACGCTTTCTCAGAGCTTCATGTAGGCCAACAACCCCAACCTACCCAAAAACGTTCCCGCCCTTATCGCAGAGTCCCTTCGCTCGTGCGACCCCGAAATGAGACAGGTTCTCATGGGCAATGTTGTCCTCACTGGTGGTGGTAGTATGTTTACGGGTTTTGGCGACCGTTTATCCACGGAATTATCACGGTCATTCCCCCATGTATGTGAATTCATACGACGGTCGAGATGTATTGACCTCATTTACCTTTCCACCGCAAGGTCAAGATACACGCACCTGGCAACCCGACTGAACGCCGATACGGTGGTTGGTTGGGCGGAAGCATTCTGGCCAGTTTGGGTACCTTCCACCAACTATGGATTAGTAAGGAGGAGTGGCAGGTACGATCTATCTTTTTAATATCTGGTTGCTATGTTTTAGTCGAACTGATTGATACGTCTTCGTAGGAACATGGGAAAGCAATCGTAGGACAGCGCTGTAAATGAGCCATGGCGTAGGATTGTAGATTGTAACCATGTAACTCAGTCCTGTGTCTTTATCATGATTTTATTGCAAAACGCCGAAGCATTCATATAGAACAACCTATACAACAGGGAGCGACACCACGGTTAAGAGGGATCTCAATACACATACGACAACGGACAAAACAAACTACCATCGTAGGAAGCTCTGCCTCCCCAACTCAGGTAGCACACCAACTACACCGACGGAGTGAGAAAGCAAGAAAGGAGAGGTTGCGTAGCCGCGCACGAAAACAACGCGACCCAATTCAAACAGACCAATGTCCACACAAAAGGGAAAAGAATGTTGTAGATAGAATAAGGACAAAAAGGATGTCGCAGAGAGAATTGGTTGGATATCGGTATTGAAACCAAAGACGTGGGCGAGTCAGAGCGAGTCTTAAAATGCTTCAACTTCTCTTCTTTCACGAGCACCCATCAACATTCCTAAGCCACCAATGGCCTGTCTCCTTATCCTGGTCGCGAAATTCTTTGGCCCAAGCTCGTCCAGGCCAGAAGGCGGCCCACGGGGTTGCCTAACTGGCTGGTTAGTCATCCTGTGACTAACCACAACTTGGGGGATCGGAATAGGCGAAGGAGCGGGTCGACCAATACCTAAACCTTCGTAAAGCTTCTTGGTCGCTTCTTCGCGAGGGGAAAGGGGAGAATCATTGGAGGACGAGGAATGAGGGGTGGTGGGAGAGGAGTTGGAATTTACAGACTTTCCCGAGGAATCGGTCGAAGATGCATCGTCCGCGTCTTGATCGTGGTCAGAAGGGTCAGAGGATGCGGAGCCAATAGCGACAGCGATGGGTTTGGCCTGAATCATACTGAATCTCAAAGGCTGAGGACGGGATTTGACAGGGGTAGTTCCGCCGCTGGCCACACTGGGACTGACTGGGAGGGGAGGGGAAATGCGAAGGTTCTCTGGAGGCGGAGGGGTAACATGAACCGATGGTGATGTAACAGAGCGATTGGCACCGCTGAGGACCGAGTTGTTGCCACCGCGGCGCCAGGAGACAGCCGCATCTGACTTGGATGGAGCAACATCGGGAGATTGAGTGACATTGGCTCTGCCGAGAGAGGTTCCGCCACTGATAACAGTCGTTGAACCCGGGGTAAGCGGTGTGGGGCCAACGTCGTCGCCATTGTATTGCTGGGCAGGGCGAGGAGGCGTCCCATTTCCGGTGAGACTTACTGTACGACTCCCAAAGCGACCGCCCAGCGCTGCCGTCATCGGAACCTGGTCGTCACTGTTAGCCACTGACTGACCGAGCTGTGATCTCTGTTGCTCGGCGTGATTGGCACGTCGGGCTTGCGCACTCAAGGTAGCGGAGCGCAGATCAAATCCGTTGCTGAGGGGGCCAGCAGAGGCCGGAGGATTGAAGCCCATGCTAACACGCCTCTCACGAGCCTGAGCCTGAGCCATTAGCTCTGCTTGTGCTTGATATTGTTGCGCTTGCACCGCCTGCAAGGATGATTATTATAACACACATGTCTAAGTAACGATGGGAAACTTGCCTGCATTCTCATGATTTCAAGTTGCATCATCTGCATTTGGAGGGCCTGTTGCTGCAGATTAACGGGCTGCGAGAGCATGGTTGGAGTCATGGGGGCGTTGAGCGGCATATTGGCGTGCATGTTCTGCTGATGAGAGAATCGATTGTTCGGGCCATCAACAGCGGCGGTCATGGGCATGTTACGGGGAGCAAAAGCGTTGCCATAATGGCTGGCATATGCGTTTTGCTGATAATCCACTGATTCGGGAGACTCGTCCTCTTCAGGGAAGATAGCCTGGGATCGCTGAGAAACAAATCGAGGGGCAGGGTTGATATTGAAAGTGGTGGCGGCTGGGCCAGCTGTCTGGGGAAAAGACGAAGACACTGAGCGTACGCCGCCCGTACGGAGGCCAGCGAGGAGGGAAGCGCGGGGGTTGGGGGCGGGTGTGGTGGACATTGTGCTGAAGTTGGATCAAGACGAGGGGGCGAGTGGGACTAGGCGGTGTTGGGGGACCTTGGGAGAAGGGATGGTAGGGGGTTTGTTGTGGACGAGGGTACTATATAACAAGAAACGAAGAAAATCCTCCACTGAGTTGACGACTGATGCATGATGTGTGGGTCAGCCACAGCTGTTGTCCGACGTAGCAGATTTATACGCACTGTGGCGGCTACTCTGCGCACAACTTTTCTCTCTCTGACTCAATCTCGAAGATTGGAAGCTTGATTTGTTTGAAAAAGCGAGTTTTCGAGTCTCTGCGCAGTCTTGGAACGGGACGAGGTTGGCGGGGCTTGAGATGAGAAAATTAAGAGGGGAAAGAAGAAGTATATGGTTTGTTTGTGTGATATGTATATATATGAGAGGGAGAGAGAAAAGGAAAGCTAGCCAACAGACAAGAAGGGAGAGGAGGAGGAGGAGAGAAGAAAAGATGAGAGTCAAGAGCAAGAGAGGTCCGAAGGGTCGAGACAGTGGGGAGGTTATCAATCGTGACGATGCACGTGGATTCAGTCACAACAAAAAGCAATCCAGTCACAGGTATCTCTTTGCACTCGTTCGCACCCTCGAATCAAACACTGGACTCCGAATGCTCGTGTGGGCGGTGTGAAAAGGGTTCAGCATCGTCTGTTGTATCAGAATCAACATCATCCCTCACAACAACAACGGACGCCAAACCTTGATGTACACTTCCCAGACCTCCATGAAAAACGACTTGATTCCATCATCGTTCTTCCCCTCATGTAGCAGAATGAACTTCATGTCTGTGCAGCAATCAACATCTCCGTCCCACGAATACAACAACCGTCCACTCACTCCCAGGTGTAACAAATGCAGAAACAGTCCATTCGTTAAACTTATCCACAGACTTGAGATACCTGAAACACAAGTAAGCAGAGCATGGGCGCGTGTCGCGGTTCGACGCTTATCCCCACATCGCATTGTCCTTTCGTGTTACATCTTCAATCGCATCAAGGCTCGCATTCGCAATCATCTGTATGACATGGCGGTCCTGGCCCCCTCCCATTCGCACCCCTCCTCCAGTCGTATGGTGTGTGACACTGGAAGCTCCAGACAAAGCAGTCAGAGTTCCAGCGAAGGCACTTGTTGACCAACTCGGCAGATTCGCCGAGAGCGGGGAAGACACGGAGGCCGCTGGTTTTGTCGAATAATGGGTCAGCGAGTAAAGGGGTGTATCCGACGGCGAAACAATGAATAGATGGTGCGACATTAGAGCGAAAGTGAGAGGTCAGCCGGGTCAAGACATCGCACACCAAAAAGGGGAGTTGATGTACACACGACCAAATAACTTGCCTTGATGCACCCTTTCGCCTCGTATGTCCTCCGAAGCTACTATAAAGCAACGGGCTGGAATGAAGACAATCTATACGCAAATTTAACTCGGTCATCGAGCGGTGAGTCGGCCCATCCTACCCAGGCTTCACCGCCCTTATATTTGTCTAGCCATCCTTGACTTCACCGTCCCCCGAGGCCTCCATCTCAGCATCTCGAAATCACCAAATGCCCTGTTCAAAACCACATACACCATGACGGCCATGCCCTCTTTGAGCGGCTCCGTCGGATACATCTTTACCTCTTGCGATCTCAATGTCAAGTCTTCTGGAGACGTCCGCTTCAAGGACATGATCGACCGTTTCCAGGTATATGACCAACCACGACGTCCTGAAGCAAAACCTGAGGAATGGTTGGCTGGAGAGAGGACTGATACGCGTGGTTAGTCTACCGCTGAAGCATTACCGAGTCGGCGCTCACCTCGCTCATATAGACTACCTGCTATACGGACGGTTCTACCTCCCTTCTGGCCGGCTGGATGCGCTATATTCAACACGGCTATCTACAAATTTACAAGGCATGGTGGCAGCAATATCTGAACCGCCGTCCTCATCTGCGCCCGTAAAGAAAGGTGCCGACCCAAGTAACATCATGTTCAACCTCCAACATGATGTTGGGAAATGGTGTACGGAGTATTCATGGAGCGCTGAAGATGGCATGTGGGGTGTACGCGTTCTGCACAACTTTGGGCGTGTAGCTGGTGCGGAAGATACGACAGACGCGGATGACGGCACGAGAGTCTCGAAAGAGAAGGTCAAGCGTGTCGATGAAGAGGAGGCGACTGAAGGTGGTCTAAAAGGTCGCCTTTCTATGGGCGCGGAACTTTACTTTAGTGCAAAGGAGCGCAGCGCGGGAGGTAAGCCTTTCCCCACATCATTTAGAAGTTGAATCGTGCCAACACCGATCTTCGTTCCACAGTTTCTACTGGTATACGGTTTTCGACCTTACCAGATGCCACACCGCCGTCCTTCCAAGTCCCCTCTTCCTCTTCATCTCCACTAGCAGGCCCATCACGATGGACACCATCACAACCTCCAACGACCATCACCGCATTATTCAACCCCATGTTAGGGCATCTATCTGGCGCCTACGCCGCACGAGTATTGAGGGACCTGTCTTTGGCTTCACGGTTCGACTTTAACATGTATAGCTACGAAAGCGAATGGACGATGGGTGCGGAGTGGTGGCTACGTCGGCCCTCCCTGCCCGTGAATGACCAGGACGCCGAAGAGGATGTGATGCCCAGTCCGCACGAGCCTCCCGGTGAAATCATCGGCGTCGTCAAAGCAAAAGCCTCAACTAGTAATGTACGCCACCCTCAATCTTTGCTGATCCGACACTCACCCTTCCTTCCAGGATGTCTCGTTGATGTGGGAAGGTCGTTTGCGAAACATGTTGGTTAGCTTGGGTGTCAAATCCAATTTTTCTAGTCGCACGAAACCGATTACAGCCATCGGTTTAGAATTATCTTACTTCAGTTCTGGTTAACCAATCAATTCAATCCAAACCATCATTTGCAGAGCAAAGCAACCCGTAAATACTTGATTCCGGGAACAAAGAATACCATATACACAAAACCACCGTAGCAATGAAGAGGGTATAGAAAGTCACGTAAACAATGCCTTACATCCATAAGAAAATGGGTAAAGAAAGACAGACAGACAGAGGAATGTAGATATAATGGATCATAGAGTATATGCAGTGAGATATATGATACAACAGGGGAGATGACTACCTTAATCTTTACTAATTGACGCGGGCTGGGACTTTGAGGGTGTCATACTTGTTCCGATAGTTCTAGCGAGTCTTGAGATGGCGTCACCCGTTATGACGGGGCGACTAGCATGCATTCGATGCGCAGAGCCTGGGGGAGGTGTGGAATGGTTTCGAGCATGGTGAGGGGTGAAGGAACTTCTTGGAGAGGTAGCAGCGGAACGGGGAAATCGGTGGGAAGTGTTATTGAGTGGCCGGCCCGTCGTATGGGCACGCATATGGGTAGGCTTGAATGAATCGAAGGTCGCAGAACCGGGAGCAGACAGCGATTCGCCTGGTTTGGGTGCGTGTATAGATGCAGACAGAGAAACATCGGATTTTGATGGGTTCTCATTCAAATTTGGCAGGGACTCGTCCCCAACCTTTGTTGAATCAGAACCGGTCTCGGGGGACTGCTCCACCTTCGTGTCAGAAGATCCGTTCGGCGAAGGTGCATGCATCGACTGTTCAAGACCCTGTTCAGGAAGTTTGACTATAGGCTGATCAAGTTCCGATTGAGGAGTTGGCGGCTGCACTGTAACCGTGTCAAAAGTCTTCGTTGCCTTGCCCGGAGGTGACGTCTTCGCGAACTTCCGCATAGGCGTGGCACTTGGAGGTTGCTTCGACGACGAAAGCGGGGGATCGACGATGGCAATAGGCTTAGGTGGAAGCGGGTGACGTGTGGTCTTCTTACTGGCTCCTCTAGCAAGTTCCTTCACTTGATTAGGAGTGATTTTCTTCCTTGAGGAGGGAATAGCGACGGCCGGTTCGGCAGGTGTTGGAGAAGGCTCTGGCTCGATGCTTGCCTTAGAGAAGATGGGGGAACGGTGCTTGGATACAGGTTTGACCTCGGGTACTTCTTGAGGGGTTTGAAGAGGGATCTCGGGTGGAACGAAATGAGGTGTCTCCTGGGGTTCGATAGGGAATGCCATAGGTTCAGGGAGTGGTCGTAGACCATCCACGAATATGGGGGAGATTTCGTTATGCTTATCGGATCGAGTGGGAACAGTCGTCACTCCCCAGTCATCGAGGTCAGGGAGCGTGTCGTCGTCTTCGCCAGCCCAATCGATATGGCTCGCTGTTCCAGGAGTAGACGGGCGATTGTCTGCCATAGCATTGGCTCGGACTCTTTCCACTAGCGCGTCGATATCGGTCTTCACTGTCTGTGATTGACGTAGGTGAGGTGGAACGTCTTTCATCACAGGGGTTCGCCCTTTGGACCCGGAACGAAGCTGTGACTCGTCTATTGAAGAGACCGATGACTTGGGTCCAGCTGACGATGGTGACTTGCCATTGTTGGTACCCGAACGCTTGCGTCGCATATCTTTAGGAGAGCGTCCAGAAGTTGAGCTATCGACGCTTGGAGAAGCCGCGATGACAAGGGCAGGTGTAGCACGCGATGCACGACGAGAAGGTGGCTTGGACCGACTGGCAGAAGATTGCGTATCACTTATAGACTGGGCAGGAGATGATTTTGTTGCGACCAAGGAGGAGGTTTTCTCCGTGACGGGCGAACCCGTCTTGGAAGGAGCAGCATCGGATTTTTCGATACCTACGTCTGCTTGGGACTTTCCTCCACGAAAACCACCACGTCCTCCACCACGTCCGCCCCGACCAGAGCCCCTGCTGCCGCCTCTTCCCCTACCGCGACCGGGACCACCAAAGGCAGACTCAGAGTTCTTTGAGCCCCATCTAGATGCACTAGGGCTGGATGTCGCAGTAGGAGTGGATTGGGCAACAGCAGAAGAAGCCATTGCTATGAGGCCCGGCTTGGTGGGGTGTTATGTGCTGGAAGACCAGAGACATATCAGCTCGAGCCATGTCTGAGAGAAAAGTATCTCACTTATTGTGTTTTCGTTGATTTTGTGTATTTTGGGCAGGGGAGGGTAGAATAGGATGCGTAGATAGACGATAGATGGCTTGTGGATAGTCAAGATTCGAGTGCTTCCGTCGGTGGAGTGGTTGGACTGCTAAATGTGACACCCAAACTTGGTTTGCACAGGCGCTAGTGGCAAAACACGTCCAAGCAAAGAACAAGATTCGCGTTTTTTGGCTCTCAATCAACCACACCTATCATGTCCAAGGCATCTCAACCAGAACTCAAAAAGGTGGCTATTTCATGTCTATCTCGTTTTGATCCTTCATCACATCTAACATCTTTCGCGCGCACTTCTAGTTTATTGATAAGAAACTTTTCGTCCACTTACAGGGTGGACGCAAAGTCAGTGGGACCTTGCGTGGATATGATCTCTTCCTCAACCTTGTAATCGACGACGCTTTGGAAGAGACAACCCCAGCCCAAAAACACCCCATCGGGACTGTTGTATGTATCCGTATCCGACCATATGTTCCCTCGACTCATCATGTTTCTCAGGTAATCCGTGGTAACAGTGTCACATCGATGGAAACGTTGGAAGCTATGAGATGACCGGTTACCGCTTGTTTTCGCCACTGTAGGTCGGGCTTGTCTGCTCTCTGTTTCCAAGGTCGGTATAATAAGTACTACGATGTCTGACTCTCTCACCAAATTCAGGCTTGATGCAAACGTTCTCGTGCAATGATATCTTCGTTGGCGAATGTATAGAACATAGTACTAGCCCTTATCGACCTCGCCCTTTGTAAGCATACTTGGAGGATCATGTGCTTTCTTAAACCTTTATAATGGCCATCTCTTCCCCCTCCTGAATTCCGATCTTCCGTTCCCCCCACTACCCTCAATGGCAACTGAAGAACTTCCCACCGCGATGCCCCGAGCAGCCATGGTCAAGCTACAAAGTCTCGTCCATTCTGGTCCAGATGGTTGGGATAACGCCTGGTATGCCATTTACCGTGCCTTATTTCGACATGCGGATGCCATTCCCACAACAGGAAAGAGAAAGTCACCCCTTGGGATCTTGGGGAAGGCCAACCCCCTTTACGTGACATTCTGACTTCTGGCGAGGTTCCCTTCAAGAGATCAGGACGCGCCTTGGTTCCAGGATGCGGTCGAGTGAGGTCTCCAATTGGGATCCATGGACTATACTGATGCGTATCAGGGGTATGACGCCGCCTGTATCGCATCCTCACTCGATCACGATACGCTCGCAATTGATATCTCGCCCACCGCCGTCCAAGCAGGCGACGAGTAAGTTCATGAACCTACCCGGCCTTTTACGATCGTAACCAATTTTCATAGCTATCTTGCTTCGCTGCCTCCTCTCCCGGCTGGAAAGTTGACCTACCGAGTTGGCGATTTCTTCACATACCAAGTTCCGGACGAGGAACGGTTCGATCTCATCTATGACTTTACGTGAGATTCCGCGGAGAGTCACTTGGGGATGGCCCTAACTGACGGAATAACCCAGTTTCTTCGTTGCGATTAACCCTCCCCAAAGGATCGACTGGGGAAGGCAGATGCGATCCTTGCTGAAGTCTGGTGGATACTTGATCACACTGGTATATCCTATCGACCCTCCCACTAACAAGGGACCGCCGTTTTTCGTGAGGCCCGAACATTACGTTGAACCTCTGGGTGACGGATGGGAGAAGGTAGTAGACAGGGTACCGGAACATAGTCTTCCGTCTCATGTAGGCAGAGAGCATCTCGTTGTGTGGAAGCGCTTGTAGGCGTAAACGAGGTGTAATTGTAAAGTAGTCGACAGTATAGGGGCATCCCTCACAAATTCAAACCACGTGTCACATATTTTTTCCTTCCGTCTCTAAGTCCTCCGAGTCTGAAACCGTCGCGTTGTATGTGTCCAATCCATCAGAACAAGTCGGCCCAACTTCTGCTCATACAAGTCCCCTCATAGAATGCACAGATGCCTGCCAAAATTCAGCACCCCCCGTCGCATCCCTAGGGCCGCAAGCCACCTCCGACATCGTCCCCTCCATGTTTCCCTACCTTCCTCCTCCACCACTACTCTTCCATCGCTTGAAAACTTGGTAGACGTATCCTCTGAAGACCCCGCAGATATTCTGCGAAGTCGAAAGCTCTCAGAGCTAATTGACTCCCTCAAACGCGTCGGGAACGCTTCCCGTGTCTGGGCATACTACGTTGGCGTAGTCAACATCCTCCGGAACGAGAACCTACCTCTACGAATCCACCAAGAAGTCCTACGCAGATGCACACCTCCAACACAAGAAGTGCGCTTGGCCGCCTCGAGAAGGTTGCTAGCAGGAAACCGACCGCTGAATCCCCATATCCATGAAGGGCGTTTTCGGGCAATCATTAGGAACATTCGTTCTATGGGAGAGACGCCGTCACTGGATGACTACCACTTCATCCTCGAACAATTCGCGGCTGCAGGTCACTACCAAGGAGCCATGCAAATATACAACGAAATCCTGGTCGTTGGGTTACAGCCGAGAACCAAGACCTTTGGATTATGCCTCCGAGCCCTTGCCCACCGTTTGACGCAGCCTGTATCTAGGTATAAGCAAGAGGCCCTCTTCGCGCATATTGGCGACCTGCACAAGGAACTGCTCGCGGAAATGCAGAGATGGAATGTCGGTTTCCACTCTGTTAATTTCGACATGTCTATTCGGCTTCTCAAGGGTTCCATGGACAAGGAAGGATGTGAGCGGTTGCTCAAAATGGGTTATGGTATCGATCTGGCAAACCCTGATCGGCCAGTGCTAGAGTATTTGCATGATGCAAACGCTGTCGCTGATCCACTGTTCACAAAACTCCCCCAGCCACAGAGGTTTTCCACCGCAGGTCTGAACACCGTCATCGATCTCCTGGGGCGTTTGGGGGACGTGTCAAAACTCGTACAAGCGTTCGAAGTCCTCACCCAGCCACTACCTTCCAAAGCAACTCAGCACTTCTCGTCGACATTCGATGAGGAGGACGATGACTACAGTTCTTCCATCTCTCCCCCTACTCCCCAACACGTTGCATTACCTAGTGCTTCTCCTAACACCACAACCTATAATACCCTCCTTCGCTATCTTGCACAAGCCAATAACCACATCCTGGCTCGACATTATATCCTTCAAGCCATGGAGTATGACCGTACATCGGATCGTGCCCTTCGAGGCCAACTTGCGTACGGTTTCCCGCCTGAAGAAGTATCTGCCCTACATTTTGCCATCAACCGCGGTACCCTTTTACCCGCCTTTGGTGCCGCCAACCGCGACAAAAATGTCAGCATGATGCGTTGGATTCAGTCGAAGCTTCCCGCTATTCTTCGGAGGAAGCGAAATGACCTCAAAATGTATTCGGAGTATCTCAAGGAATTAGACGCGAAGCGTGAAGAAACATCGGAGGCCGTTGCACAGGGGTCCCTCGCGTCCATGTCTACTCCAACACCACCTCCACCATCTGCATTCTTTTCCCCGTCATCCTCAAAATCTTCTGCTCAAGTTTCTGTACACGACCTTGACCTTGATGCGCCCCCCGTTGTAGCCCCGCCACCAGTCAAGCGGTTCAACATTCATCAACACCTCTACATCCTCCAGCGTGATATCGGTGAAATTGAGCAATTCTCCTTGGATGTCGCCGAGACTTTGGGCAGGATCACCCAGAGAGTGAAGGAACGATTGGGAAGACGTGTGTGGTCGCAGAAGGATGTTTACTTCCGCTCCACGGATAAGAGGCAACGTATTGGTCGTCAGCAATGGGCGCAACAGGTCAACTTCATGCCTCAGTGGAAGAAGAGGCAGCTCCCCCAGATTCCGAGAGCACTCCCTCCACACCTTGATCGACGAAACCCTCGCGGTTCTGCTCGATTTCAGTCCACCTTCACTCGACCCGGTCCTCGTTCATCAAGCTGGTGGCTGAGTTGGCGGCAAGGCTTCTGGGACACCCCACATACATGATATGATGTCGTTGGATTACCGTAGAGATCTATTTTCTTTCCTTCCTTTCGGAAATCTGAGGCCAGTATTAATATCACCATAAGTGATACGGTGAGTGTATGTGAATACAGTTGCGGAGGATGTGCTACAGGAGTGATGATGCAAGTTGATTGTGAGGTCATTAGTCAAGTGGTGAATGAGGTCCATGAAAGCCATTTCGAAACCATGGATCAGATCAATTTTTCAGCAGCGGATGCTTTGTCCGCGACAACCTTTTCCATACCATCAAGCCAAGTTTCGACGGGCACGCCAAGATGAGTCCCGACGCCGATATATTTAGCGAGGGCGAGGACCGGGAGTCTGCGAAGTGCGCGTCCAGAGACCTGTTGCGCCTGAAAAAGGTTGAGTTGTGAATAGGTAGCTGACTTCGTTCCTTCTAACAATAACTCACTCTACATTGAGTCGCCAACGCCATGAGCCGGAGAGCAACATTCTTAGACTTCTCGTGGGTCGTTGATGCGCCTCCGGAGCTGAAGGTGGCAGACTGCGCCGACCGTTCATACATCTGTGCCTCCTTCAATGAGGGTACAGTCTGAATTTGACACCGTCAGCATCGGCTGGCCGTGTTAAGAGGGGAAGATGGACAACATACAGTAGACCCAATGATACCCTTCGCAACGATCTCTAAGATGCAACTTCTCAGGATGTCGTAGATCGCCTCTCGTGGCGGAAGGTCGACATATTGGACGATGTCCGCTCGATCGACGAAGGCAGAGTCTACAAAATAATGGTCAGAACGAACTAGGGTATTGTGAGAACTAAGCGAGACACACTTACCAATTGCTTTCGCCAGGTTACTGGTTGACATGATCAGCACATTCTTGCGGTGCTTCAGCTTGTCAAGCTGAGTAAGGAGTGCGTTGACGACTCGCAATCCATCTGAAGGTTCGGTCCCTGCCATCGCGCCAGCTCTGGCTGCAGTTAAAGATTCGACCTCATCTGTGCGATTATAAGTCGGCCAGTAGAATCAGACAAAGGTAACACTAACCAATAAGCACAACCACGAAGGTATCCTCCTCATCCACGAGCTCTGTGATACTACTGAATAGCTTTTGGACAAGTTTCCCGGACTCGGAAAACCATCTCGAAAAGAGAGAATGAGAGTTAATCTCGAGTAACCGTGCGTTGTGATATCTAATGGAAGATATAAGAGGCTGTGCGTTTGCGGGGGGAATACACGAGAGCACCTGTGAGATAGACGGATCGACAGCTTTTGGGCAAGAGCTCGACAAAGAGATGTCTTTCCTGTGCCAGGAGGACCATGTAAGAGAACGACGCGATTCCAACTTATGAGATTGACTAGTGAGCGCGTTTGAGTACTGATCCAACACAAAGGCCAGAGCACATACAATCGACGTTTGCATCGCTGAACATGAGTGTGGCGTGGATATAATTCAGTAGCTTCAGCTTGATATCATCGGCATATATCAGTGAGTCCCAGAGGCCGTCTAAGTTATTATTCGGGAGCTCGCAGACAGAGGCCGCCATTGTCTCGTCTTCGTCCTTGTCAGTAGAATTCGAGAACTCTTCATAAGGATCGTTATCAGAGGTTTGGTAGACATGTATTTGCAGGACAGCATTGTCGATAGAGATGGATGAAGCAGGGCAAGACGATTCTGCAGCGATCATGCGTTCGACGACGGACGCTAGTTCTGGGACATCTTCCCAGCCCGTAAGCGTTGATGGGAGAGCAAATCGTTCGTAAGAAGCGGTAAGAAAGTCATGCACATGGCCTTTTATTGTTTCGAACCGGGTAGTCGCTCGAGGCTTCACGCGAACTTCGACTGGTAAAGTGCATACATTCAGGAAGGCCTATCTTTCACAGAGAAAACTGTTACTCACTGTGAACCGTCCATTCTGAGTGAGCCTCAGTGCCGTTGTAGTTTTTCGCTATCTCCAAGTCAGCGCAGGTCATCGGTGCTGGTGAGAGGGTGAGGGAAACAAGAAATGTGGTAGTGGGTGATGGCGAACGCGTGTAGCCGTGGCCAAATAGCGCGTAAACAAGCCATGGTGTCAGGTGACCATGATGTGACATTTAGCTAAGTGAGCCCCTCTTCTGTGACCCCTTTTCACCCTACACCCGCTTTATTACCAGAGCCGCGAATTTGAAAGCATCTATCCCTTCTAAGCTCACAGAATGTCCTCCTGCCCCGTCAATACCACAGAAGTCGCTCCCAATAACATTGATCCAAGTACTTTCATCGCTCCCTCGCTTCCATTTGCAAATATCACCATAGAATTCTGTGATAGAGTGAGTTTCCCGGCGAATGCTTTGATCTCAAAAACTTTGCTGATGGTCAATATACGTAGTGTCGGTGGTGAGTTATAGGTCTCAACTTATACATGATTAAACGTTTATAGACATCGTAGGCTGCATCGAGCTGCATGGGTTCAGACGGAGCTATTCCTCACCTTCCCGCCCCCCGTCGTCAAAGCTATTACCATTATCCCTCTAAACTCTGAGGAAACTGCTGGTCGTTTCCGTGTATGGGTCTCCCTAGCTCCCGATGCAAATCCAATCCTGGTCTGGGATAGGAAGTTTGAAGGCGGGTTTCCTGAGTTGAAGATTCTGGTAAGTGGTGTCCGCGTATTGGTTCCTTCACCCAGTTACACTTTCCACATCACGACCAGAAACAAAGAATACGAGACTATGTACAGCCTGGTCACTCCTTGGGACATTCAGACAAGAAAGCTACGTAGTTTAGCCAGGGTAGTACGGTGTACGTACACAAAGTGTAGATCTTTGAATTTGGCGCCCGCACTTAGATCACTGTGTGTCTCTGTCCGACCGTCACGCTGTGAGTCCTTGTCAACCCCGAAACTTCCAGTGTGCGTCATGGACGACGCCTCCAAGCTCGAAAAGCTCATCAACCAGTGTAAAAACAACGGTAAATACCGCAGTGGCTTCTTCAAAAGGCCGTCGTCCTGATAATTGCTGCCTGAAGACGTTGATGTCAAAGTCGATGCGCTCGCAAAGCTCCAGCTTCTTTTCGAGGCAGGAATTGAGGCAAGAAGCGAAAAAGTTGTTTTGCCTGCCCACTCATGTTTTCTACTAGATCCATGATTCGGACGCGATCATCTCCACGCTCAAGGCATGCCTGAAAACGTCCAATAACCATCTCACGTCTGCAGCAATTGCGGTCCTGCCTCCCCTGTTCCCCCTTCTCCTTACGCGTTCTGTGAATCACCATGGTGGACCAATACCTCCAACGTCATCTTCAACCTCTTCGACGCCACCTTCATCCATTATTGACGTGCCTTTGCTTCGTTATGTCTTGACAACCTTCCTGCCCACTGGTGGGATATTAGACAGATTAGGTGACAAAGAACGCGTTCAAAATAGTGCAAGAGAGGCCCTTGTGATACTCGGAGGGCTTTCGTTTCGCTGTGGCTCCCCAAGTACAATGTCGTCGCGATCGGTGAACGGGAAAGGCACGGAGACCCCTTTGATGATATTTGAGAGGTATCTGCGAGACGGAGGGCTCAAGAGTAAAGTGTGGAAAGTCCGAGAGCAGGTGTGTATCCTACCTTCTCAGAGAAATGGAGCAATTTTGATGTACATCTCCCTCAGTCAATTCTCACTTTAGTCCACATTCGTCGCGCTCACCACCTATATCCTATCCGGCCCTACCTAAGTGCACTTGTGGATGCTTTGGAAGACACAGATGCCCATGTTCGCGATTGTGCACGCCAATCTGTCGTCGAGCTCTTCACAGGGCCTGGCGTAACGGACGCCGCTCGCGCGGATTTGAAGAAAGAGATGACCAAGAAAGGCGTTCGCAAGACTATCGTCGATAGCGTGGTTGCCAAGGTCGTCGGTGGAAGTGCAGGTAGCAACCCTCAGAGTGATGCTTCGGACAACGGAGAACCAGTCGCGAAGCTTAAGGAATACGTTCCGCCTAGTATCGCACTGATGAACCGACGGCCTACGGCTGGAAGTAGCAGCAGCGTAAAGGAGTCGATATCTCGGCCAGCCAGTCGATCTGCAATGAATCATTCACCCACCGTGACGTCGACCCCTACCACCCCGGCTGCAGATGGGACCGAGGTTGAGGCAATCTATGTGAGGCTTTCGTATCGTGCACCTGTCATTGATTCTTCGCTCATCGTAGCAAGCACAGATTGCCTCTTCCCGTGACTTGGAAAATGAATTCGCTTCTATGCAGCAACCTTTTGATGTAATACCTATCATCCTTCGTTTGTGTTGCAGTAGCTGACGCGGTTTCCACCTCAGGGAAAGGAAACTGAACACAATTGGGCACAGCGGGAGCGCTCGATTTTGCGAGTTCGTGGAATGCTGAGAGGCGGCGCTCACATGCGGTATCTAGACAGCTTCATTAATTGTCTCAAGGAGGGTTTTATCCAGTGGTCGTTGAAAGCGGTATGCATATTTTGCAGTACTTCGATATCACATACTCATTTTCGTTTTGCAGCTCGCAAGCCTTCGGACCACCGTCTCAACAAATACATGTTCCCTATATGCTGAACTCGCAACTTCGCTTGAGACAGCACTTGATCCCTTCTGCGATACACTTCTTACGAATCTTCTCAGAATGGCCAATCTTACGAAGAAGCTCGCCGCTCAACAATCTCAGTCAACAGTGGGGACAATCATTACTCACACATCGGCCCAGCCCCGCTTAGTCCTTTCATTGCTTTGGCAAACACTCCAAGAAAAGAATGCTCAAGCGCGAGGCTTTAGTATTGATCATTTCAAGACGTATCTCCAAGTACACGGACAGCGAGGCAAAGGTGCTATCGAAAATTCAGGCGGCGTCGAGACTCTCGAGAAAGCATTGAAGAAAGGTTTGTCTGATCCTAATCCAGCTGTCAAAGAGAAAAGTCGGGTGTGCTTCTGGCAATTCTACGAGGGATGGCCAGAGCGGGCAACAGCAATCATGGATAAGTTAGATGCGACAGCCAAGAAGCAACTTGAAAAGTTGTGCCCGACTCCTGGCGCCATCCAACTTTCCACTCCAGCCCCCGCTGCCAAGAAAAGTAGCGTCGCTGCTGCTATTGCGGCTAGTCGAGCGAAAGCCAGAGCTATTGCAACTGCACCCCCAACTCTCCGACATCAGGCAACATCAGCCGCTCAGAATACGCCAGCTAGGCGTCCAGGATCCCCCAGCACTTCACCTAGAAGTAGTTTATCTACCCGTCCGTCATCTCCATTGAGAATCTCAACCCCTGCATCTCCTCCTCGTTCAAGGGTCGTCTCCAACGGGATCTCGCGCTCGATCACGACGGCTTCGATACCAACTACCCATTCTCGACAGTCATCTTCAACCTCTGGTCGGGTATCTCCACCTTCCCCTGTCAGCGACCCAGCTTCCTCATTCAGACGGAGGAATTCCAGTCCTTTGGCCAACCCTCCGTCTCCAGGACGCAATTCTGTCATTAGGAAAGCTGTTCAGGTGCCACTCCCCGCGTCGCCTCCCACTGGTCCACGAGGTGCAAGACCTGTTGTGCTTGTGAAGCCTCTTCCACGTCAATCAACAACGCTCTTTGACTCTAAAGATCTGGACGATTCACTCATCCTTGCTACCAATATACCCATACCCGAAGATGATGGCATGGATGATGATGCAGATAATTCCATCAATTTAATGTCCTTCTCTGCGCCCTTCGAGCTGTATCCTCCTGTAAGCATGCCCACGCCTCCATCCGAGGTTCGAGATACCCCGTCGTTCTCCCCGAAGTCCAACGACTCTCAGTTACTGTTCGGAATCTCGAATACACTCTCGTCAGGATCTGTAGAACATGGCGGAGTAATAGTTGAGGAGGCTATACGAGCTCGGGCTGAACAAGCTGAAAGTGCCGCTGAGAGGCTCTTGGAATTGGTTGAGCCTGAGGAGGAAGGGCTCCTGGGGACCATTCCTGAATCCTTGCTCGTGGGTAGTAGTGGCCTCGGCCTTGGTCACTCGACACCCAAACCCAAGTCGTCTGTGAAACCTGCCCCCATCCCTATCTTCAAGGCCGCTCCAGTCCCACCTATAACGCCAGTCAGCAACAGGAACTTAGCTATCATGAAGCAAGCGGCTCTGTTCACGGACAGTCCTGTTCAGAACGGGAAGAGCACTTCTTTTATGGATGTGCTGCAAGACCGCAAACAGGAGAGTGGCTGGTGGCTTAAGCGGATGAATTGTAGGTCCCTGAACTAAATCTCTGTCTTCTCGCCTCAATTTATCATGTTTAGTGATGCGTCAAGATTCTTCCGTCAAAGAAGACTTGGGTGTTCCGAGCAAGCTGATAGAGATACAAGAATGTATCGCTGCCTTGGAAGCAGGGACGTGCGATGTGCAACAACTCAAACGGCTGGCACTTCTATGTCGGCGAAATCCTGTAGCAGACGCTCCTCTGTCGCCATTTGAGTTTGGTTCGCCAACCAGTCCGTCGCCCTTCTTAACTCCAGCGAATTCGATACCGTCTCTCCAAATTGAGATATGGGACAAAGACAAGAATTTCGAACGGTTATTCAACGCTTTGATGACCTATCTGGAGCCTGAGAAGGTATGAGTATTTTTTATCTTGCAAGTCCTTTGCTGATGGTTCGGCAGAACGAAGAAGCGATTGAATATGGTCTCATTGTTCTTTGGGAGATGATGGAAAATCAAGCTTCGTATCTGGAGGGTCGTGAGACTGATATGTTTTCTCTACTATTGAGGATACGGTTCTGTCAACAGAATAATGTTCGTTCTTTGCCCATGTCCCAGCATTGTCACTCTGTTCCTGAACGCTCGTCCTTAGGTCCTTTCTGCGACGAATACCATCCGTGACGCTTTGACCACTCGGATCGAGCCTGTGTATGGATTAACTACCATGCACGCCAGCATTCGCGCGTTCCTTGCTGAACCACTCCCTCCCTCGTCTTCCGCCGAAGTCAAATCGTCAACCTACGCGTTTGGCTTGATCGCATTGGGCAAGTTTATCCTACGCCTTCCGGCTGAAATCGCAGAAGAAGAGCTACCTCGCCTCAAGGACAGCTTGATCACGGTGAGTTCCCCCTTATGACTCTATGGACTGTTGCTGAGATGGAAGCTGTAGGCACTGAACGATAAGACATCTCTCGTCGTGCGCGAATCGGCTGCGGCCACTATCATCGCTACCCAACTGGTGTTACGCGATGAAACCCATCTTTTCATGTTGTTGGATGGACTTGCGGACGAGAAGAAGAATCTTCTGACATATCTATTCGACAAACACGGCGTCAGAGGTCTCCCCCCAGCTTCTAGCGCCGTTTCGATTGGACCTAGCGGTGTTGACAAGCTGGAGAAGGAGATGAGGCGGCTTGATACCCGGATGAATACGCCCCCGCGTACTCACGAGTGACCTAGCATCGAGGCTCTCTGAACCCTCTGCGAATGCGTCACTCTGTTCATTGTTTTTCCTCCGTCCTTCGTCTATTTGCTATGATTTTCTTATGAATCGCTAGTACCCTACCTTTCGCCTTCTCATCCTAAATTTCATGTTCCCTTCTCTAGCATGATCGGATTTCTGTGTATACACAATTACTATCCTTATTCTGTTGGTGTTCCCATAAACGTGCGCATGAGTGGTGGGTCTGTTGAGTTGGGATTTACATGCATGCTTGGTATACAATATCAATGCGACTACAATCTGATGCCGAAACGGCGGGCTAAGAAGTATGCCGCGCCAGCAAGGATACCCCCGACGTGTCCCATGGAATCGGTCCGTGTTTGCTTAGGGAAGGGTTAGACTGGATTGGACGAGCAAGTAGGGTTAAGAAGACTTGCCCTGTCAGACACGGAAGACCAAGTGTCAAAGGCTAGGATGCCAGGGACCAATAGCCAGGCCGGAACGGGGACAACACCGTATATGAGGAATGACGTACGAGGAGCAGCGCAGGCGAGGTAAGTAACCACTGAGTAGATGGCAGCTACAATATAACGCAATTAGTACGCAACCTTGACGTTCATTAGAATCATTTTACCTGATGCACCAACAGACTCAAGGTCACGTCCTTTGACTACTTTGTTGTATGAACTGCTGAACAAGTTTGCAAAGATACCGCCTCCGAAGTAGAGTGCAAGGAATGAACGACCTCCTAGCATGGTCAGGACGCTTGGCGCCATGAAGTAGAAGGTGAAACAATTGAAGAGGATATGCGGAATCCCTGAATGGGAGAATATGGATGTAACAAGCACCCAACTAAACAAACGCGAAGCAATTAGCGAGAGAACATGCACATGGTGTAGTATGTACTAACGGTCGCGACGAAGCCAGATTCTTCAAACTCATGGTAAAGTTTTCTTTCAACCATTTCAAGGACGAAGGGTCGCCAGATCTCTGTGCGTGTATTATGTGGTAAGGACGCGTTACACTGAATGGAGACAAAGAGTGTATGTACATAGTCCGATTGAGCAGAGGTCCATATCGCAAATACGACACCATTGGCAGCAAGGATGCCGTATATGATGTAGTTGTGGGGAATGTCGTCCAGGAATGCGCCGAGTCGCTTGGATCGAGGAGGTGGTGAGTAGCGACGCCATGAGAAGGAGCGCGTCGAAGAGGGTGGCTTGAAGGCAAGTTGGCGAGACGAATGAAGGCTACGAGCGGAGAAAGAGCATGCACGTTGAAACGGTCGAACGAAGGACATGTTCATTGTCACGGTTCACATCGACCTCGTATGGGCGCTTAAATACGTCCTGTGCACATCCTCGTTGCGTCGATGCCGATGAGACGCGTCTGTGCTGCACAACTTGTTCTCTCACCATCATCATACCCTCGATAATAAGTATTCCAGGACCCTCGTTCTCCGCAATGTCCACCACGCTCAGAGCGAACAAAAGTGCTTTTTGTGACGGGTTTGGATTTTATCACATTTCGAGCTAGGCTGTGTTGACGTTCCGAGTACATCATCTCAAGGAGACCAAGCGGAGCCGGTCCTTATGGAGGCCAGTGTTACCCTGCCAACCCACTGGAAACTGCTTCAGGTGTGCCAGCTCGCTCCACTAAAATATTACGGCGCGCGATTGCTTGGTTCCCGAAGCCTTTGTCCCCCGACTTCTATTACCTCCCCGTTAGTAGGCTGGACCTACCTCCCTGGCGGCGTCACGGGTAAATCATAATCGACTCCACCATTGTTTGATTTGATTCTACGGCCCTCGGGAGGAGCAAGCAGGTATTGCTCCAACGACCTCTTCGTTGCATACCAACTGTCCAACCCATTGTACGCTTCCTATTCTCCTCTTACTACACTAACCTGTCCTGACACCCAGCATTTTCCTCACTCCTTAGACGCTCTTTATCCCTCATATACACTTAACGTGATTCACGTTCGTCTTCCGAAATGCCTGTATTGATGACAAGCATGCACCGTGTCGTGGCGAGGCAAGACCCCACTGGTTCCGCTCTGACAACCACTCCGACTTCGGCTACTGCCCGTACGGTGGTTACCACATCGTCTCGTAAGTTTCTTTCTCCCAACACCACCCTTCCTTCGACCCATTATGTCTCTCGATCTAGGCAGCCTCTTGTGAGTATGCTGATCGTGTCTACAGTCGTGCTTGTCTCTGAGTGTCTTTCAGTGGAGGCGGCGGCGACGATGACGACGTAGACAGCATCACATCTAGTACGCAGATCAGTAGTAGTAGAAGCACCTCAAGCGCGAGCTCGACCACGAGGGGAGGGATCTTTGGCGGATTGTTTGGCCCCGACCCGTAAGTCGTACCCTCCACCGATCCAAGCACCATCCAACCCACCCTTCCTGTAGAACCCCCACTACAGCCTCAACAACTCGGACACAAGGGGGAGGCCTGTTGGATA
This sequence comes from Pleurotus salmoneostramineus, assembly GCA_002583695.1. Lineage (NCBI taxonomy): Eukaryota > Fungi > Basidiomycota > Agaricomycetes > Agaricales > Pleurotaceae > Pleurotus > Pleurotus salmoneostramineus. The sequence goes on from BEWF01000291.1 coordinate 26,129, forward strand.
CGTTGCTCGGAATACCGTAAGTCGTGTTACACTTGTTTTGCTGCCTACCCCTCATTCGCTATCGCTATAAGACCCGCAACATCCCAGCCTACACCGACATCCTCGGCGGGAGCCTCTCTCACAACTTCGGCACCTCAGCCATCCCTCCCTACTCTCACCGAATCTTCCACTCTTTCCGTCTTCGAATCATCTTCCGATGGTAGGATTATCACCGTGACCGCGTTTGTCCCAGCGTCTACCGACGGTGCAAATTCAACCAATGTCAACGCGAACGATAGGCCCCAGCCAAAGTCCTTTCTCGAGAATAAGGCTCTTTCTGGCTTCGTGTTCGCCTTGTGCGGCTTGGTTGGCCTCATCCTCATCGTTATGATCGCTACTTGTGCTCTTCGAAGAAAACAAAGGAAGAAGCTATTGAACGAAGCCATATCGTTCGATCCTTCCAACTTGGCTGTCGATCCCTACAGCCCAAGTAAAGATGAAAGGATCGTGGGACTTGAACGGTCAAATTCAATGGAGAAGCGGATGAGTATCAGTAGTATTGGGCATGGACACGACACCCATAGTGGACCGTCAAGCCACGGCCATTCGAACTATGCTGCACCGGCGTTAACTTACAGCTCTCCCCCAATGGCACAACAACCTCAGTATCACCAGTCGGCATATGTGGAACATCAGACCACTTATCCGGAACATCAAGGATACTATGGCCAGGAGCAAGACCAGTATTATGGTGGGCAAGCGCAGCAAGGTTGGTACGATCAAGGTCAATATGCACCGTACAACAACTATGGGCAACCTCCCATGTCCGCTACTAGTGCCGTGACCAGTTTCGCACCCGTCGCTGCGCCCCCTGTTACATCTCGTACACCCCTTCCGACACTCCCACATCTGAACTTCATTGGTGCTTCACCTCCTACCGGCCATGCTGGCGTTTTGCACAGCCCCATGCTGGCAGACGCCCGAAGAGTTTCTTCCCTCCTGGCTCTGGGCCACGCGCCGCCTACGCCCACGTCATCCATTTCTCGCTCTGCTACGGTCGCAACCTCCGCTCCCTACTCAGACGCCTTAGCTACACCGACCGTGACTGTCACTAAATCCAACTCCTTGTCCTCTGCCAAAGCCACTCCTGGGGATATATCGCCAACGAAGCATGGACGATCCCATTCGAGAGAGTTGGATTCTGCCATGCCCGCATTGCCTTTGTCACCCATGCTACCTGAAACTTTCGGTCAATCGGAAGAAGATGAGAAGCAACGGCGGGGTAGCGTCGTGGGCGACGACAGGTATTTAGCCACCCGAGGTGTGCTGAAGGTCAGTCAATGATTATCCTCTCTAAACTCTTTCGTCTCATCGTTTTACAGATAGCAAACGAATGAGCGATAAATTATTCACCGTTACCCATTGTCCATCATCGACACAACTGATGGTAGTGCTAGACGCCCTACTTAATCCATTCCTTACCACTAAATACCCTCCAATAATAAGAAAGTGCCATGTAAAGTATGTAAGTACGTATCAAAGCGTTTTCAAGACACCTCAGAGCGATACCTCAAGTGTTCCAATAATACCCTCTTACATTGACTACGTCACATTCCCACTAGACGTTTCTTGCGGGGTCGGCTCGACTGCGCGAACATTCCGCCGAACGTCATACTCCCTGTCTGGCAATCGTCAAGCGCATTCGTGGCAATTAGTTAGTATATCCTCAAGTACGTCCTCGACGTCGATATCCTTTTCTTCCCCCACCTTCACTAATTAATATGGCCTTAGGGTTAGGCGACATACTGTGAGTTCGCAATCCTAAGCACTTTCCTCGAATACTCATCGCCGAGGTCAACTATCAGGGGACTAGGCTTCCTAAATACCATCGCCGACCCAGAGCCGACTCGTATAACTCCACCATCAACATCTAATACCTCCCCACAGTCATTACCACAACAACCCCAAGCACAACAAGCTGCATTGCCCGTTACATCTCGACTAGCAACAACACCACCACCACCCTCGACGCCTAGAATTAGCACCTCTCTCCGTCTTACAGTCACGCCCACCTCACCCCTCAGTAATGCTCCCACCGTCGTTGCTGCCGCCGTGTCCATGAGGACAGGCATTGGACCCACGACCATAACCACCCTAATCCCTGCCCCTCAAAGCACCGCCGAACCCAAGCCCCTCGTCAGCACGCGAACTGGAGCCCAAGCTCAAGGATTCTTAGACAACAAACCCCTCTCTGGGTTCGTCTTCGTCCTCAGTGGTCTTTTCGGTTTGGTGGTCATTACCATGATCGCAACCTGCATGATGCGACGTCGTCAAAGGAAGAAGATGATGGACGAAGCTATGCTTTTCGATTCGGCTAGTATGATCAACAACCCGTATAGTCACAACGGTGCGGCGGAGAAGGGTCGAGGCGGTCTTTCGCGTTCGAATTCGGGACGGTCTTCGAGGAAACGGTTGAGCGACGAAAGTTTTGGTTACGTTGCTCAAGGTCACCCCAGTGCTCGGATGGATGGAGGCGCTGATACGTATGGCCTGCCGACACTAGCATACGCCCCACCTTCGACAACCTACTCGCCACAGTATCCTCAGATGGCTCATGCAGAACCTCGTCAAAAGTCTTTTGGAGAACGGGAGTATTACACGGGTCAGGATCGCAGTCAGCCACTCTGGTGATGTCAGTACGAATTCAGGAAACGGACAATACAGAAACGACAACGTTACGACATGTACTTCCCGCCCAATACCCTACTTTCGCTTATACATTAATGTTTATAATGCAAACCTTGGTCTCGTATGTCCCAGGAGGCCCCAGGCTCACCGAAAATGGCCTGGCACCAGTGTAATCGTCCCATCTTCCCCAATCTCAGGTTAGTGGTTTCGTAAACAGGTACTACAAGCCAAGATAAGTACATGAGGAAGACGCGTTTTTCAATTCTAGATTTGTCAATTCCATAACTCGACCCTAAACGCGAACGATATCAACTCGATCCGTGCCGTGAGCTAAGATTCTGCATTGTCTTCAAGCTGAACTGAGTTGCCCTGATGATGACCGAACGTGAACCTTGACATCACGATCGGCTGCATCTCCGCGATTCTCCGCAGTAGAGTTCGCCTCCTTCTCAAGCCCATGTTCAGAACGATGAACACTGGCGCTTCTGGCTCCTCCGTTGGGAGAAGACACCTTCCCACGTTCCCGCCGCTCAAGCACCCACACCAAAGCCGTCGCCCCGAGGGTCGCAACCGCAACTCCGATCATTGCATACATTCCTTTTGTGAATTTGGGTGCGTCAGTGGCGGGGTAGAACACAATTGACCACCATGCATTTATGACGTTATTCCACATGCTAAGCGTCGTGAGATTAGCCTAGCGAAACCGGCGGGAGGGAAATACATACTTCATCGATGCGAGAACAATTCCTCGCTCCTGGCTGTCATCCGCACATATTTGATTGGCCCATGCAAAGGTTGTAGCTTGCCCGGCATATGATGCACCCGCTAAATCTGATAAAAATGAGCTTGTGAGTCAGGATCAAAGGACTACCGGGAAAGAGACGCACAATACGCGAAAAACTTGACTCCCGTCGGTGTACCCCAGACCAAAATGCAGATCGACGATATAATCACGCAGATACACATATACACCAAAACCGGCCACCTCAAAGTCGTAAAGTCCGTCCAGGTCGCGCAAACGAGGGTCGAGAAGATGGCAAATGCCGTAGCACCCGTTGGATAATAATCTATTTGTTCCACTGTAAAACTTTCCGTTGGATGAGCCTTGAGATATTGCCCCATTAAATTGTTGGATCCGAAGGACTCTGTTTCTCCTGATAATGCGAACTGCGCAAATGTTAATGCAAAGTTAACCTCAGACGCGTGTGAATGGGACGTGAACGTACCAGGAGACTGCAGCCATACCAGCGCCACCGAGTGAGAACCCTTCTCGCGACGGCCCAAGAGAAAGGGCTTCGATGGCCTTCAAGCTGGTCTGATCCACTGCCCTGGAGTCGTTTGACGGCCAGATGACGCTCCTAAGACGCGGTTAGAAATGCGCAGTTCAGGGTAAATCACACGAACTTACTTCCTCGTTAAGATAGAAGGCGGAGGTTATAGCTGGTACATCCGGAAAGATGGCGTACCCATAAAATGCGATGGGCAGGGTAATGATTCCGTCGATGATAAACCTATATTCAAGAAGACGTTACTGGTGCATTAGTGTAGGGAGTGTGCACATACAACCATCGCCAGCCACTTCGTCCGGTAAGACCGTTCAGATGCCTGCGGATTCATGGTGAGCAGGGTTCCAGGTGATCACCGCAGCACGTATGAAGACCGTCCCAGGAGCCAAACATGAGTGAAATACCTATCAGACTGCGCACCTATAGACAGCTGCCTGGAGGACACCAGAGAACCTGTTGCCGGACGTCAGGAGGGAGATTTTAGCCCGGAGAGATGCTGCGCACAGAGTACCAATGAGGCCAGAGCTCGTAAAAATCCCGGATCGTTTCCCAAGTTCACTTGGTTTGTACCATCTAAACACGTCCCCTTCAGACTAGATGATATCACCCAAGCCAGCAGAACTTACGAGCCGAGGATGTAATGCGTACCAACAAATGTAGACGATTCGGCCATTCCCTGGATGAACCTTATTCCATAAATCTGGTATAATTGATGAATTATATCATTTCTAGTAATTTCGGAGACGAAGAGGATTATTGTGACGGTCAAGTGATGGCTTACCTGCTGGACATTACTGACAGAGCTTGTACTGATGGCCAGTCAGTCAATCACGGTGCCCAGAGAGCGCAGAAACAAACCAAAAGGTCAGTACGCCCCATACAAGCTGCATCGTCGGCAGCCATATTCGTGGGCGGACCACTTGCAGGATGAGATTGTCTGCACACGACATGAAAATGACATCATAGGATCGCGTCAAAAAGATCGGGAAAGGGTTTCCCTCAGGCGAGCCATGCGGTACTCACTGGGAATCATTCCTACAATATATCCACAAGTGAATATGGTATTTATTTTCTGTCGTTCTGATATTGATATCATCGAAGGGACGTGATGGATAGTGCACTTGCATTGATTTCAGTGCCACGCATGTCCAGCTCTTCTCTCATGCCGGAAACGTATGCATTGTTGATGTTGGAACGGTCGAGGTCTTCAAGGAAGACACGGTACCGATAAACGGTGCGAACTCATATCAAGGGACAAGGGGCGATCTTGACTCACAGTTTGTGAAATACTGTGCTGACTGATAGCAGGGCCCGGTAAAAGCATGGAAAATCAAAGGCCACCCACCATCAGGCAGCAATAGGAGAGGATAAACCAATCGATCTTGAGGAGGAGGATGCGCTCGGTCCTGGATGACGGTGTTTCGCCCCAGACGAAGCGCCTCGCGTTTGCCCACGACACTGGCATGGTTGATGGTTAGTGGTAGCCTTAATGGACATTGCATTCTCAGGCGGCGATGTGTACGTTGTGGGACGCGTTCTCCAGCCCCATGAATGGCTTTGGTGCTGTTTGTCAGGAGGCGTCGGGACAAACAAGCAACAGCGCGTCGTCGGAACGGAAGGACTCTTACGTGATGTCATTCGCGTGAGAGGGATCGGACCGATAACGTCATGGGCCAGGCAGACGGCGGGGACCCTTTGTTTTGATCAGAGGTGCAGACAAACCTGAGAGATGGAAGCTGGAAAGAGGACGACCAGCAGGGGAACATGTGTGCCAGGCGCACAAGAATCAGGATATCCAGAACATTCCATCCCAGGGAATATTTGCACAGTCAATTTATTAGATTGCCCCGCTTACGAATAGTTATCCCGATTCTGAGTCAGGATAAACCGACTCGCTCGCAAATGTTGCGGCTCGTCCGATCACCCAGCACGATGCTTTTATAATCATCGTTTTCGCCCCCTCTAATTCTCTTTCCCCCGAGGCCCCTCTTCCCAAGCCCTTTCCTTTCCTCCATCACCTCCTCCTCCGAGCCATGTCCAGAATCACCGTCTTGCCCGCTCTCCTCCTCGCCCTGCCCCTCGCCCTCGCCTCCGAGATCGCATCACGCGACGGCCATGCTCATCATCATGGTCATGCTCCTGTCCTCGAGCTCAACGAGACCGAAGTCACCATGTATCATTCCCCGACAGGCCCCTCATACTACACCATCGACTGGGACGATCCAGATCCAGAGGGGGCTCGTCACCCCGGTTTGATGTTCGCTCATGTATTCTTCATGGTCATGGCATTCTTTGTCGCCTTACCTGCAGGTGGGAACTCCTCGACAACTCAAGACGCCCCTCTGACCTCCCTCCTTTACAGGAATTGCCCTGCGGTCCGTAAAACATGCTTGGCATGCCATTGCTGTCTTCGCCTTCTACGTCTTCTGCGCCCTAGGTTGTGCGTCGAGCATGCTCTACAGGAAACTCACGCCGAACATGTTAGGAGCCTCCTTTCTTTTCCACCCGATCGAGACGACTTACTTCCTTTCCCTTACTCACAGGTATGAAGGTGCTGTCCATGGCAAGCAAGGCTACTTCGTCATTCTCCTCGCCATCAGCTTATCCACCATCGATATAATCAACCTTCTACGGCGCATTGTCAAATTCTTTAGGAGCCAAGAAAAGTTTAATCTTCGTTCTTTCTGGCACACGGCTATTCTGGGACGCACGGCTCCGCTTTCGACGGGATCAGAATACACAGGTCTAGTCACTGCGGATCCAGAAGTCGATGACTTTGTCGAATCGAAGCTGCCACATTCTGGGCGTCACTCCGACGTGGAGTCGGAAGAACTGGACGATGTTCGTGATGAGCAAACAGCCCAATGGGCAAGCCGAGTCAATAGTCACCGCCGGGATTATTCAGTCTTCTCCGCAGCCTCCGACCGTACCCTTTACGCCATGCGCTCACCGCATTCCGAGGACACTCTGCAAGATGATGATCCCATCAGTTCGAGAAAACCGCGTTTCTATAAGCGCGTAGCTAAAGTGGCTTTTGCTACCACCGAACGAGTATTAGTGTTTGCAGGGTTGGCCCAAATGCTCTCCGGCATTATCACTTACACTGGAGGTTGCCGAGAGAATTATGTGAACGGCTGCCTTGCGCATCTCATCAGTAAGCAAACTCTCCCCCGTTCTAATGCCTCCTTGTCGACTAACCGCCATTTTCTCATTTCCGATCAATTAGAGGGCGCCATCTTCTGGTCGTATGGACTAGTTACCTTCGCTCGCTTCCTGGGATCATTCTCATCGTTGGGCTGGGCCTGGAATCGCGCACCTTCTGGCGATCCAGTCTCCGCCGAATTCGTTGAATCATTGGTCATCTTCACCTATGGCATTACCAATACTTGGATGGAGCGTTTCGGCGCGAACCCCGGCGATCCGTTCACCACGAAGCAAATCCAGCATATCAGTATCGCAGTCATGTTTTGGTTTGCAGGGTTGGTTGGTATGGGAATTGAAACGAAGACTATTCGCAACTGGCTTGCTGCCGCCACACTGGCGGATGCCAAGCCTAGTCAAAATGAATCTGTGGAAGAACCTCCCAGCTATCGAGGCAGCTTCAACCCGTTCCCTGCACTTGTCATTGGTGTAACTGGCGCAGCCATGGCCGCCCATTATCAACCCTATGTCTTCGAGGTCCAAATTCACATGGTCTGGGGGAACCTGCTCCTTGCATTCTCAGTTCTCCGCTGCCTCACCTACTTCTTCCTTTGGTTATCTCCGCCGAGTTCCATCCTCCCATCTCGCCCACCCACCGAGGCCATAGGCTCATTCTTTTTGGCTTGTGGCGGTCTGGAATTCATGTTTTCGACCGAGGAATTGACTATCGCTGCCATGAGGCGGGGTAGGGATGACGTGATGATGTTCTTGAACGTCGGCGTTGCGATAACATGTCTTGCCTTCTGCTGGACGCTTTGCGTTGTCGCCTTCAAGGGCTGGCTGAAGAAAAATGCCGCAATGCAGAAGCGCATATCGCTTCGTGGCTCGGCATAAACGACTTTCCTCTGCAACCACTTCATGATTTCCCGACTTCCTTTACGATCTGTCAATGTAATTACCCCCCTGTTGTTCCCCTTAGATATTGTATCTACAAGCATTTTTTGTTATTTTTGTTTTCTTGATTACCTGGTTCCCGTGTACGATTCCATCCATCATCTGTCGATCTTACCACATTTGCTTCCATCTACATCCTTGTTGTTTGCTTATAAACATAATTGTTGCATTATGAATGACATATCTAGTACTATACTCCTGCGATTCACGCCGGAAGTCCAGTCAGCATACCAACGTAATCCCCGAGTGACCCCATCCATACCCAGAATCCTGACCAACCACACCCAAGGAACCCGTTCCAGCAACTCTGCCTGTCCTGAAAGTCGGTTCGATACAAAACCCTGGCTAATTGAGTCCCCGCTACGCCGACGCCGAGGTAGAAAGGCAGGCCGGCAGCATTCAAGTAGCCTGCATATGATATCAACGAAAGTGATGATACGGAGAGTGTGCTCAAGATGGGCCGCGTGCGTTCGCCAAAAAGAATGGCCGTGGAACGGATGCCGACAGTGACGTCGTCAAGCTTATCCTAAATTCCCATGGATAATGAGCGAGGCGGTAAAAGAAGTTGTTCAAGTGAATGACGCGATTTGTTAGCATGAGGATACGCGAGTGTGAGAGTCTGGAATCTTACCTGGTGAGCATAGATGGTGTCGTACACAAGGGTCCATGTTATTCCGCCGGCGTATAGAGGCAAGCAGATGGTCCAGTCCGTCGAACCAGCAACGGCGGACCAACCGAGAAGGACGCCCCAGTTGAACGCTAGGCCTATTGACGCGTGACGATGGATGTCAGTTCATTCGGCAAGAGTTCGGAGACGTGACGACACACCTAGGACAGCTTGAGGCCAATGTGTGACGCGTTTCATCAAAGGGTAGAGCACTACCAATGACAGGGAAGAAGCTCCCAGCAAAATACTGCATTTTACCCGCATTAGCGAGCGCGTAGACGTATGAGGGATACACAGCAGACCTGTATGTGTTTAGCTGTGTCAACACGCCCAATCCAGCTGTGAGTTGGACTCCGAGGAAAGCAAAGGCTTGACGCCTGGTGATATCCCCTCTGGCCAGAGGACGAGTCTTGGTTCGGTCTGAGTAGATGAACATAAACCACCTGGAACGACGCGGCCACCGGGTCAAGGGAACTTACCAACTGCCTTATCCAAGTTTTTGTCCCACATATCGTTTATAGTGCATCCAGCACCACGCATCACGACTGCTCCCAATCCAAACAGGCTAATGAAAGCGAGGGGAACGGTAAATGGCGCCTGGGTGGCATACGACGCCATGGTTATTGACCAAGCTGCAGCGCGTACAGTCAGAAAATCTCCAAGGTGGGAGCACTCAGAGTAGACGAACCGCATGGATAAAAAAGGAGGAGAGTTCCGATAGGCTTGTCGATGCGGGTCAAGTAGAGATATGGGCGGATGGGAGCAGGTAATCTATCAACCCAAGTTGACTGGGGGACGGTGCCAGTTACCGTCGACGAAAAACGCGCCGGAAGCGATTGGCATTTCGGCAAGGCAGTAGGACGAAAACTATGGCATCTGGATAAGACACGAAACGGTTGCTGAATATGTGGCCGAAGCAGAGCGCGCCTCACATACATGGGGGAAAACGTTTGGCTAAGCGCCGGCGAACCACCCAAGCCAAACCTAACAATTGCCTCAAACTGACTCAAACCTCAGACACTGCGAAGTATAACAGCAAGACATTGCAAAACGATGTTGGGACGATGAAATGAGAAAACATATCCAATACAGTGTAACAGAGAGAAAAAGATTCAGCTTTCACCATTCCTTCGAGATTTTGAACGCCCATTCCCAATCTAACGTGATCGAGGTCAAAGAGGGGGAAAGGGGAACGAGAGGGGAAGACAAACCTGCGTATACCTCGCCATCGTCGTCAACAACGCGACTGCGCACTTTGTAGGTCGCACGGGCAAGCATTCCTGAAGGTGACTCCTCGGTCTCGAAGTTCTTGATGTATGGCTCTCCTTGGGGATGGGGGCCATACGAACCGAGCATCTGCTCGAGTTTATCAACTGTGGCAAGGGAACAAGGATACATCAGTCAAACGGCCAAATTCTAACGGGTGCAAACGCACCCTTCATCCCAGCTCGCTTGACCACTTGAATGTATCGGACACCCTTAATGTAATGGTAGTGAGGCGCAGATCAATGTGTCCAAGGTAGAAGACGCACAGTGATGATGGAGTGGTTGACCTTGAAGATAATTCGTACACTAGCTACGAGTCAGATTTTGTGCAAATCTTCAAAGTACTGAACTGACTTGTATTCAACGCCTTCCTTGATAACAACGGGATTCTTCGCGAGGCTATCCAGACTGGCCTTGTTGGTCAAGTCGAACGAAAGGTGCTTCCCAGCTGGGAGGGTTGGGGAGTGAAGTTCCAGCTTCAATACGGTAACCTGTAAAGATGTTTGGAATATGAAAATCCAACGGTATCGATTCCACTTGCCTTGGGTCCTTCAGCAGGTGTACCAGCAGCACCAGGCACGATGCCAAGGGAGGCCTTCCAACGAGCCAAACTTTCATCGTTGGCATCGAGGTTAGCGTACTCCTCTGCTGTTTTCGCTGCACCGGCTTTGTATCCTACACGCGTACATCAGAAAACGATGTGACTTGACATGAAGTGTTGAGTGAACCTGGTGTTGTGGTGGGAGCAAACTCCTGATCGTCGATGTGGTCGGAAGGCTACGAAGAACCTGATCAGAGCAGAAAAGTGGGAGAAGGGTGATACTGCACTGACATCAGCCATAGGTAAAGCGAGTTGTTAGGTTGTGCAAGAAAGAAAGAGTTCAAGTAGCCGTAGGCCTAGTTGCTTCACGCTGGTTGTGCGCTCATCGACATCTTCCCTCGATCATCGATTTCTCACGCGTGCTACCGCGCATTGCCGGCCCATATCTGACCGCTTTAGGAAACAATAATTGCATGGACGATGAGACTGGCCTACGGGGTACCAAGAAACTATGTATTTATCGAGGAATATGGAGATATGTGTACGTTTCTATGCTAACCAAATTTACATATATCCTAGCAATAATTACCCTTTAGTCATATACAGACGCATGCAGTATCAAAATAACTTCTTGATAGCTTCCCTCATTTTCGAGCCCAAATGCCCAGAAATGGTTTACGGTCATCACAATGATAGCGCAGTTTGGATGTGATGGGACTTGCGCGATGTTAACAGCTAAGCTTCAGATGGAGGCGTATGGAGAGCGGCTGTGATCGCCATGGCTTAATATATCTCGGCAATGACGGGGAAGCTGCGACCACATACCGCCTTTGAACCAACACTTGCCCTTGCTGAGGTGGAAGCATTTGGGCCCATTGGGGCACACATGACCCCAGCAGCACTTTTCACCGTAAGGGCACTGCATACCTGTTGACGTACGAAAGTTTGATTGAGATGCGAAGACTTCGACAACCTCACACACCATTCTTCAGCCAGTTACAGGGGGCCTTCTTAGCGTTATTTGCTAAGCAAGCCAGTTGGTCCGGGGTGAGGAGGTAGTCGTGCGAGTATTTACAAGAGGCAGGCTAGAAAGATGATGAGAACGCGTTGATGGTTGGTTTGCGTAGCACTTACACCCTTAGAACAGTTCATTAGATAAAATTCGTTGCAAGGAGGCGGGTTTTCTGATAGATGTTCAGAATAAGTCAAGGTCGAGTCATAAAGGCGCACGTTTATGAAGAGGCTGATAGTTCCAAACGTTGATCAGATATAGTTGATGAACAAGAGTGAAGAACTAACCAGGTTGGGATCGATCAAGCGAGCTGAACGAAGTGGCGACTTCGGACTGATCAGACCCCCATTAGTGGAAACCGTCAAGCTGGTCGTAACGCTTAATGGCGAAGGCTTCTTGGGAGGAGGACGGCGAATGCGGGCCCGAAATAGATCTGCTAGCTCGGTGGGTGGCAGCGAGACGAGGGGAAGGCGTAGTCCGTCTTCATTCCCGGTGAGTGAGATGACCTTCCATAACAGCTGTTCAACTTCCAAGGACCTCACGGTGTCGAGACAATTCTTCAAGGATCCTAGTAAATATCATCAGCGGCTTGTTGTAGATGTAAAGATGAGACAGATCAAACCTGCAACAAAGATTCGAAGAGTTTGGGGGAATCTAGTGTAAGTTTCGAGATGTTCTGGTTTGGGGTCAATGTCGACGGCCGAAATGAGACGTGGGACGATGTCAGGCATACCTCGAATCTTGGATTCCGTGGAGTTTTCAACGGAGCCCACGTCGACAACGGCAAATCGTGTAGAAGCATGACTAAAGCCCTAGTAGAGTACTTGACTCAGAACCAAGGCGAATCGTACTAGTCATATGAACACTTGCCGAAAGGAATTCAGCGAATTGATTCTCCGTGCACACATCCTCGGAAAGAAGGTCGGCCAACAAGGAGGCCTTGTTGATGAAGATCGTGGTCCAAAATGAAATGGTGTTCGTTGTGATTTGTACACCTTCGCCAGTCAAATGGCCAGCGATGACTCTAGTCAAATCTTGAGCAGCAGTCTGACCGCCTAGGAAGCCTTGAGCAACAAGGGATTCCTTGAAGAATGCCGTGCTCCCGTCGACGATGCACAATACAAGGGATCGAGTTTCCTTCAGATAGGGCGGTGAGCATGATCGTCAGACAATGTGTGAACGGCTCACAGTGTTCAATGGGGTGCTGTAGAGTTGTCGCTGCAGTAACGCGACATCGCGTGTAGTAGTTGCGTATTCCGCAGCCTCTCTGAGGCTGGCATGAACTGACTGCCAGAGAGAGAGCTCCCTTCTCAGATGTGCTACGCAGGATTCCAGCTCGCGGCTCCGTTTGAGGGTACTGATAGACAACTCTAAAAAGATAGTCAATGTCGTCAGTCTGACAAAAATCACCGAGCTCTGCATACGCATCAACCTGCCCAATTCCTCATCCCTGAAGTTAGTGTGTTGGTGAGGATGAATCTGGAGGCAAGAACGATGCAACCCACCACTGGTGTTGAGTAACCTCGGCCATGGAAAGAGGGAGGGGAGTGGTGCGTAGCGACAAGGGCCGATCTAAGTTCTCTGGAGAGGGACCCTTTAAGAACCGGGTTTCAGACATCAATGGACCAATTTCCAGCGAAAAGGGGAGGCTTCCTTTGGTATGGAAATGCTAGTTTAGATTAAGAAGGCATTGATTCGGGGACGGAACTCACACGAGTCAGTAGCTGTAGATTGATCACCTAAGTCGCCTCGTTTAGCGACTTCGATGGCATCATTCTGGTACGTTAACATTCCTTGTCATTTCATGCATCATGGAGGCTGAATGGAAGTATCCTTTTTCGCTCGCACCGAACGAGATAGGAAGTAGCGAAAAGGGGTGAGCAGCTCCGCGCGTCCGATTCAAATGTGCCTCAATTTGGCAGGTTCGCCTAGTTAAATTTACAGCAGAGAGCGGGGAATTTACGCCTCAACAACCATAGGAACAACAGCAGGCACAGTTTGCTTCCCTGTCTCCACACCGAGTACTTCCTTGCCTTCCCAGAATCTGGGTAGCTGATCACCGGGAACGAATAGTCTCTCGACGCCATCTTCTGTGATTACACACATACGGATGACACCGCCAGAAGATCCATCTCTGGACATGGCCAAAGCGAGCGCTGATTGGAGAAATGAGATATCAGTGACCAGCGATGAAGGGGCACTCACTGTTTTTCACAAAATTGATGGTTTCGTCCCTACCCCAGCCTTCTTGGTATGTAGCATCGCAGTATCCATATACGTAGGTGGAACCAGATCCTAACTCTGTGGTGAGAACATGTTCCAAGGACGGAATGAGAATTCGGAAGCTAACCTCCAATAGCCCAAGGTTGACGGAATAGACCACCACCTAGTGGAATATTGTAGACACTAGGACCAACTTCTTTGTCCCATCCCGCCACGATAATTCCGGCGCTGAGAGCATCTTTGTTGTCATAGCAAAGTTTCTGGAAAAGGCAGGCGGCATCATGGACGGAAGGTGTATCATGTTGCTGTCTGGGTGTTGAGTTAGCTTAGGGACTTGCGATGGACCAGAAGCGTACGTATGGACTTGAAGATGATAGTGCACAATGTCTGCGACAGCCTGCGTGTCAGCGGCAGACCCAGAGCGACAGCAATATATCCGGTCGTGGACGTGGGTGAGCTTGTCCGTCACTCTGTTTGCCTAATATTCGCATCGATGCATGAACGGTTGCACGAGAGGGAGGCGAACTTACTATATAGCTCCCCGTTGTCGTTCTGCTATCGGCTCCGATTACGACGCCATCCTTGAACTGAACAGCCATGATAGAGGTCTGGCGATCACAACGATGAGCATTTACGGTGTCAAATGTGCACACTAGGGGATCGTACACCGAGGTTGACCTCGCCGCTCTTGAGTTGCTGGACGTCGACACTTATAGCCTCCATATTAGATTTGAGTGAGGGTCGTGATGGAGGTCGGATGGAAAGGGATTTAGATTGGCTTGTTGTGGATCAGTGGGTGACGCGTCGTGCAGAGGACGCGTCTGGGCGCTAAACATCTCCTCCATACCTCTCCCTGCTCCTACCACCATCTGACTTGCACTATGGTTTCCCAACAAATTGCTACAGCTTACCAGCAACTAAGACGAGCCTTTGATTCCAAGCCTTCTGACCTCAGAGCATGTGCGTCTCTACTCGCACAACTAAAGGTCTAGCATTCATCCCTCTCGTGCATAGACAACGTTCTCATTGATCCATTTATTGCCACTGGCAGATAGGCTTGGTTGAAGCAGGCTTACTCCTCCCACAAGGAGATGCTAGTCCTCGGGATCTGCAGCTCGCTCGTAAGAAACCCTCTGACTCTACTCCAATATCTGGTTCACCTGTTTCTTCGCAGGCGACATTCTTGAGATCGGTGCTTTCTGGAGTATACGCGCGAAGGATGTCCCGTCTTTCGACAGATATTTCTCGCAACTACAAACATTCTACGTTGACTATAGGTATGTATGGAGCACTTAGTGACATTGTGAAGTATTGCTTATTTCGAGCCACTAGCTCGGTCCTTCCCCCTTCTAGCCGGGAATACCCAATTCGTGGCCTCAATCTTATTCGCCTCCTTACACAGAACAGGATCGCCGACTTCCATTCCACATTGGAAAGTCTTCCATTACCTGCCGACGCCATTGGTGACAACCCATACCTACGCCATCCTGTAAACCTCGAGCGCTGGTTGATGGAGGGGAGCTACAGCAAAGTATGGAATGCCAGAGAGGAGGCACCGGTCGAAGAATACAAATTCTTCGTGGACAGTCTTATGGGGACCATCAGGTAATACACTCCAAGACGACTTGCTTTCTCCATGTCTAAATCTCGTCCAGAAATGAAATAGCCAGCTGCGAAGAGGCTGCGTATGAAAGCTTGCCATTGAAAGATGCCGCAACATTGCTGTTCTTCGCAACCCAGACGGAGTTGCTCAACTTCGCTAAATCGGTATGTGCCGTTCATGCTACCCCCCATCATGTACTGACCATCCTCCAGCGTGGGTGGAAGGTCAACCTCACCGACGGCACGATTACGTTTGCGAGGAAGAGCGAAGAACATATTGAGATACCCAAAGAGAAGCTGATCGCCGCCTCTTTAGCATACGCCCGCGAGCTGGAACAGATTGTTTAAGCGACATTAGAACAGATTGTATAACAAAATGTGCTTAAAATTCATGTTCTTCGACAATATTTCAAGTGATTATCAGTACAAGCGGCTACTCGAAGTCCTCGATGGCAGCCTTGGCCTCTGCTTCTGCCGCCTTCAGGAGATCTTCCGGGACTGGGACATGGACGTTGCCAGTCTCCTCACCTATCCATGACATTTCGAGCTCGAACTCTTTCTCCTTGGCGTCTTCATGTACTAGATAAATGCTGTGAAGGAAAAGGTTCAGTACTGGATAGATATCGGGTAAGTTTGAGCCTTACATTCGGGCGGCATGCGCCACTGCCTCTCGCATCGTCAATTCTGATAGTTGGAGTTTTTCTATTTCCGTCTTCGCCAGTTGCCTTCCTTTACCAACTGCCGCTCCGTGGTAGCCCTGTAATAGAGATGAGATGATTGGGCAACATGGACGGGACGCTCGACAAACGTGAAAGGTCCCACTGGGTTCCAATATGAATAGTTGGGGTCCATTCTTGTCCACGCCTCCGAGTATAGTGCTAACACCAAAGGGTCGGACAGAGGAGTACAAAGTGTACGCCTGGAGGTATAGACCTATACGTTCGGCGATGCTCTAATGCGCAGCATCAGTATTGCAATAGGTTTATATTGCTTGAAATGTCAAGTACCTTTAGTTGTGGTGCACTGTGCATGGTTTCGCGATAGTTGGTGGCCTCGTCGCGCGATCGGTTGGCCAGATGCCGACTGTCCGCCAACAAGCCTGCTGAAGCCTAGATGGGACGTTTGTAATGAGCCTAGCGTGCTGTGTCGTAGATGCGCACCAAGCCAATATGCTTATCCACTGTATGTATCCTCCGATTGACACCAGGAAGGAGTAGTTTGGAGTGAACCAACTTCTCCACAGCGAGGACGACGCCATCTTTGACCTTCAGGCCGATCGCAGTCCTGAGCCGACCTCTTAGTGGTTTATATATGTGAAGTAAGCAAGGTCATTACCCAGAGTTCTCAACGGCCTTATTAGCATATTCCACCTGAATGGATGCGTTAGCTACGCTGGAGACCAAGATGATCGAGGACGAACCTGGAAAATCCGCCCGTCAGGCGAGTACGTACTCGCAGAAAGATCGTATCCTGTCCCAATTGAAGTCATGAAGAAGTGTTGACGAGAGTAGTGGAAGGTGGAAAGTGGATCGTAATGAGGATCGTGAACGCGCAAGCTTGCACGCGTCAGGCGTGAGAATATTTCTAAGTCGCGTCTGTAATGGACAACGACGACGAGTGGTCGAACTGGCTACGGGACCACCCCATATTCTCTTTACCCAGAAACACCAACACTACTCTCTTCAAAGATGAAGAGTCCCTCGAACTCTCAACAAGCACCTTGCCTAAATTCATAAAGCAAGATCGTGAAGATGGCCCAACACCCTCTGGACGACGGCGTACGATGGTCCTCAAGGATTCTGAACTCATCCTAGCCGCAGGCAAGGAACTGAGGATGACCTCCCTCATGGACTCGAAACTTAATAAAACAATAAGAAAATGCTACAAGGTGCCTTCCTTCGCGTCGCTCGTCAAACCCAATGAATGACCGAAGTCCTTGACCTTGACCAGACTCTCAATACGCCTAATATCCAGTTTGACATACACGAGATGTCCTTGAATCCCAGTGGGAAACTGCTAGCGGTCTCTGGTGCATTTCAAGTTGCCGTAGTCGTATTACCCCGCCCAGGAGTTACTCGACTTGTGCAAGACACTATTGACTGCAAGTATGCGCTCAGAAGTCTTTGCCCCTTCCGCTACTGACGCCGCGTAGATCTGTTCAAATTGGACAGTTCTATCATTCGTCACAATCTTCGGTTCCCATCGCCAAAATTCAATGGCACCCATGGGGTGATGCTGGCTCAACGCTTATGGTAATGACAGTCGACGGAAAGCTACAGTGAGTCAGGCCCAGGCTCAGGCTCAATGTAAACTTCTTCGCTGGATTCTCATACCCATAACAGTGAATATGATATCTCCGTTGACACGGAAGAGCCTCAACAAGTAGTATCATTTCTCCCTGAACGCAAAAGCAAATCTTTCGTCGCTGTCGATGAGTCAGAGCGTGAGGTAGCATCATTTACGTTCGGTCGCGGAACGGCAGATTGGGGACCCCTCACCGTCTATGCCATAACACGGTCGGGTGATGTCTATGCTATCTGCCCGTACATGCCCCAAAATGCGTGAGTGGACATGTAATTCGCGATTCCAAAATCTCACCTTGCTCAGCTCTGTGCCCTCTGCTTACATCCACGCACTTGAATGCTTTGTCTCGGCTAAGCAAGAGTATCTCGACCAAGCGACCACGAGCAAGTCTCTGTCTACAGTCTATGATTATCAACACAAATACATCTCTGCGCTCATGAAGCAGTTGCCTCCGGGAACAGTATTCCCAGCATCATCACGCTCGGTTCCTATGCATCCACCATCCACTATCAAGCCACGACCAATGCGTCAAGGTCCATTCCTTTTACAACCCGCTCCTCGGTCACTTGAGGGTAGCGAAGGCGGAGACGCTACAGATATCGTGTATCTGTCTTGTGGTTCCGATGACGATCAGTCCGACCTGAACGAATCTAACCAACTTGGCATGATATTGGTCGCTTTCCAGGATGGCAAGGTCGATGTGTGCCTAGATTTGGAAAAGATTGAAGCGAAATGGGAAACTAAGCACGTCAGTAAATCTGTATGGTGTTTGACAAAGGACTGACGTTTTTTTGGTAGGTCACCGATGAACTCCCTATGCTCGCGGTATATGAAACCATCGATCTTGGTTTGGTGTCTTCACTAAAGTCAATCGATCCTCTGCCCGGACAACCACCTACCCTCGACCTATTACAGGCCAACCATCCCGTATTTCTCCAAGACCCCATCCATTACGATACCGTCTATATCTACCACGCCTTCGGTGTGCATTCTCTTAGATTTGCCTCCGTACTCAAAAGCCTATTTGCTGCATTGAATGCGAGCGACGAAGATGACCCCGCTGTAGCCTCTCACCTGACCGAGTCCAGCCTCACCGAAGTACGACCCCTTCTCTACACGTTCTCCGTTGAGCGGAAGTGAGTGTCACGTTTTGCCTTCTGGCTGCCACCCAATAATATCCTCCTCCCAGATGTTCAAATCCAGTGGTATCTGTGGCAGTTCCGAGTGATGTTTACCTGACTTACAGTATTTTCATCCTTACATCGACCATGCGCATCACATCCTTTCCACTCAGCCTACGAACAGACTCGCCGGTGCTTCCGCCCATCGAGCCTTCGGGGACCCAGTCCACGGACGATTCTGACGAACTACTACCACTTGATGGTCCTCTTGGATACTTATCGCTTCTCGGAAATGACACCTATCAGGTGCCCTCGATCCTATCACGACCTCTCGGCGGACTACCCATCAATCCACGTCTTTCGCTACCACCAGGATCCAACCCCAAAGAATTTATGATTACTCCTGATACCCTACGCTATCTTGGGACCACTGTCAATCAGCTGAGCAATCAAATCCATGAAATTCAGTTCGCGTTCATTGCTTGTCAGCAGCGCGCTGGGCTTCAAAGACAGGAATTCGCTCAGCAACGAGAAAAATGTGCTCAATTGGTATCCGCCCTCGATCGAATATCCGAAAAGCACCAAACCATGAATGATCGAGTGACGAATATTCAAGGCGCCCAGACGGACCTTCTCAAACGCTTGGATCGGACTCTGCAGAACCTCATGCAGAAAGCTTCACCCATATTGAGTGAACATGAAACGAAATGGTTCGAAGAACTCAAACGAATGAAGCAGGAGGTTGCTGGGGAGGGCCGATTTGACGAATCCTCCCTTGTCTCACGAACTCGACTTGTAAGTCAATGATCTCTTGTCCGAGTGGACTCTACTAAGCATACACACACAGATGGAGAGGGAATTTAAACGCATATTGCCCAGTCTCAAGGTCCTAGCTGAGAAAGAGAAACAACTACAGAAGAGTCAGCTCGGAAGCTCCCAAACCTTTGGACTTTCACAAGCATTCGAGTTGGGCGAACGTTCTAGTCACGAGTATGCTCTGATGTTTACCTTCCTTACACGAAGTCTTAACCGATTTACAGGCGTGCCAAAATAGCCGAAGCCGAGAAAGAAATCACGAATCTTGCATCAAAGCTGGATATTCCCTTGAGCAAACCGCCTCAGCTATCATGATCCCTCTGTTATATCACACCGTTTCTGCTATCAGCGGCGCAATCCAGCAGACTACGAATATGTACAATTTCTGGTGCCATTCCAACCTACAACATAGCTCTCAACTGTTCTGTCAACGCCAGCAAAGCCAGACTCTGACCGTAAGGCATGCTTGTCAATTTGATTCGTTTGTAGCTTTCGATGTCATCGAACACCGGCGTCCCGAAGGATACCTGCTTCAATTCTCCTTGGTCAGAGACGTTTGCGAGTACGCCTTGCATCGCCTTCTTAGCCGCTTCCACATATTGCTCCTCCTTCGGTATGAGTCGTAGTCGGATCGCTTTGGCAATTCCATAGGCAAATCCCGCCGTTGCTGAGGCTTCTAAATACGAGGAGGGGTCGTCAATGATCGTGTGCCATAATCCTGTCTCCTTGTCTTGATATTTCACCAGCCCATCTATCTGTGCCATCAATGACGAAACCAAGAACAACCTCAAACCATCGGATTCGGGGAGCTTCAGCATCTCAATGAACTCTGGGATCGCGATCGTAACCCAGCAATTTCCCCTGCCCCATCTCGCACGGCCGAAGTGATGTCGACCAGCGAAAGTCCAACCTTCATGGTTATTCTCAGTCATCGTCAAATACTAACCACTCTTTGTACTCACCGTGAAACCAGAGCCCCGTTTCATGGTCTTGGAGGTATTTGATGCTAAATCCAACTCAATCATCTGATCAGCAAAATACTGACCTCTACGACTTACTGCAACAGGAATTGTCTCTTTGCCTCCTCAACATAGCTTGGGCGATCCAACACTAGACCAATCTTGGCCAACGGCAAGACAGTCATCATGAGAGTGTCGTCCCACAATTGCTGGGCGTTGTCCACCAAGTAAGTTATGTGCTGAAGTCCTTTCTCTTCCGTTCGCGGCATCTCATACATGGCCCACTCGCCCCAGGCATCCAGGTGAACACCAAAGCTGCCTTCTCTCGCTTCATGTAAAAAGGCTGCTGTCAGCAGAGGCGCCATTGTGTTCACATTCTAGGTAAGATTAAGCCCAGCTTTTTAGGCAAGGAAATTGGTAGGGCATTTTGTCTCACCTTGGTCGTGCCAATCTCAAACCGGTCTCGAAACCAGGTCTTCATTATCTCTAACGTTCCCTCCTCCTTCGTGATTTCGTGCAACTTAAGCAAGCCATAAAGCCCTGAGTGCAAAACTTCAGCCTCCTTCACGGCTCTGAAATGCGGGCAAACCTACCTATTCCATGAGTCCACTGCGGATCTGATCAATGGCCGACAATGCACTGGTTCGTCAAATTTCTCACCTCCCAATCATTCCATCCCTTTGTATCTATGACTCTACCGTCAGGAAGGCTCATCAAGAATTCGCCGCTTTCATCTCGTATATTAACAAGACAATCGACGATACGATTGATGGTTGATAAAAGTGAGACTTTCTGGTGGTTGACGTTCAAGGCAGACATCTTGCTCTGTCCATTTCGCTCGAGATGCTTTCTCTCCCAGGTTACCTCCAGACGGCCCGCGGCCCGGTCAATTCTTCCTGGTCGGTGATAACGTCAAGGTGTTCTTAAGCTGCTTCCCCGCATGGACGATCATAGGACCTATGAGCTTCAAGTCTATCATTTATTTCTCACATGGTTGGGAGGTTATAGATATACTCCCTTCTCACATTCTCGCTCCTTTCTCACCCCAAGATGACTACTTCTTCAAAGGACAATCTCCCCAATGAATCTGCCATTGAGCGGGTAGAAGATGTCAAGAATGAAGAACTGTATGTGGTTCAGAGCGGTTCCACATATATGGGTGGGTCGCTTCTCGACGGACATCCACGTTTGCCTGACAGCTCATTACACGGAAATCAGCGGCCTCGTCTGGAATTGATGCAGAGGTTGCTGCCTTTTTCTCCGAAGCCTCTGCGACATCCAAGCACGTAGTCATTGACGAGGCCACCAACAAACGTCTGCGATGGATGGTCCACAAGCGTGTCCTCGTATGTGTCTTCCTTCTTCTACGGTTTGACAATCATTTAATCAAAACAGAGTGTCATGGTCATCACCTATTGTCAGGCATCTGTATACATATGCTGCGACGCTCTGCTAATAAACTTTTATTAAGTTGCCCAAACCTTGGACAAAGGGTGACGTATGTCGTCTTTCCAAGGATTCCCTTACTAAGGTATTTTGTGGGCACAGAACCATCAACTTTGCGTCCATTATGGGGATTATTCAAGACACTCACCTTCACGGGCAACAATATTCTTGGCTGACAACTTGTGGTATGTATTTCTCCCACTCAAAGCACTCGAAACCTGCCCAAACTAATATTTATAGTCTACATCGCAATGTGCCCAATTTATCGTTTATCCTGGATTGAGCTTACTTCATTCCCTTCTTAGATTGGTTTGGTGAGCTTGGAGTCCCGACTACATGACCGAATAGCGTTTTGCTCATTCCAAGTGACATCTTAGGGAATACCCCACGAACAGGCTTCTCCAACGATTCCCCATTGCAAAATACCTGGCCTTCAAGTTAGTGTCGCTTCTCTCACTGGCCGCCCTTGATGACGTCTCTGACCTTCTGCAGCATCACTGCGTGGGGTGCCGTATTGGCTTGTACCGCGGCTTGTACCAATTTCACTGGCCTAGTTGTGGTCAGAACACTCTTGGGCGTGTTCGAATGTGTTTGCCAACCCGCATTCGTTTTCCTGTCAGTAATATGTGCTCTCTCCCCGTGGCCTTGTATTCAAACCATATATTTTAAGCTCTACAATGTGGTACACCCGCGATGAGCAAGCTCTCATCATTGGATCCTTCTATTCGATGAATGGCTTCCAGCAATGTGTCGGCGGGCTAATCGCTTATGGAATTGCTCAGATAGAGACACCACATCTAAAGAATTGGCAGATACTCTTTACCGTGAGTCGCGCCCGAGTTCATTCGTTCCTTTTCACATAGCGATCGTCATTCATCCCCCTAGCTGCTTGGATGCCTTACCTTCGTGTGGGGTATTTTTGTTGCCTGGTGGTTACCCGATAGTCCTATGCGCGCGCGCTGTTTTTCACTGGAAGACCGTCTCCTTCTTGCTGAACGTGTCAGAAAAAACGACACCGGAATACAGAATAAAGAATTCAAAGCCTACCAAGCGGGTACGCATCGCTCGCAAGTAATCTGTGGTACCTTCTAATTTTCCAACCAATCGTACTAGTGGAGGCTATGAAAGATCTGACCGTCTGGGCCATCGCTCTGATTTCGTTCACGAACGCACTTCCAACCGGTGGATTGGGTGCATTTTCCAACATCATCCTTACCCAATTCGTATGTGGGCATATGTATACCCCTTGCTGGTCTTAACCATAGAATGCAGGGGTTCACCCAGCTTCAGACCTACCTACTGGCGATTGCACAAGGTGCGTCGTCGCTCGATAGTATCGTGTTGTATGTAGCGTCCAAACTCTTGTCCTAGGTGCCATTGTGAGTCCTTGGATTGCCCCACATATTGACAGAAGAAGTTCCCATCCAATCTGATGCGCATGTAGATCATGGCGTTCCTATTCTCCGCGACGTACATCTCTAGCCGGATCCATCAAAGACTTCTCTTGGCCATCGTCTGTACCCTCCATTCTAAGCTTGCAGGCGCACACGTTGACAACACTCCTACCAAATAGATTTACACTCTACCCAACATTGCCGGGACCATCGTGTTCATTGGTATGTTTCTTATCGGCTGTCTAGTCTTGACGCATTACCATACTACTACTAGCTGTTCCTGCTACGAGCCAAACAAAAGTCGGTCTCTTGATAGCATTCTAGTAAGCGTCCAAAACTGTGGTATTCGCGTTGTTGATCTCCATGTTTCCTTAGCTGCACTCAGGGTTTCGGTGCCGTCGCCGTCCTTAATCTCGCCGTCATGTCTGGCAATATCGCTGGCAGGACGAAGCAAACGATCGCATCCAGTCTTTGTTTCATGTGAGAGCCCTTCGTATGTGCCTCTTGAATTTGCTCTGATCCCCACCGTAGAGCGTGGGCTGTGGGGAACGCCATCGGGCCTCAAGGTACAGTCTTCCACCATGTCCCAACATCTCCTTGACTGATAATAGATAATGGAAGTATTCCGAGAAACAGATCAACCTCGCTACATTAAAGCGTTCATTGCACACCTGGTTGTCTACGGTGTCCAGATCTTCGCCTTGATATTTTTACGACTGCGCCTCATGCGATGCAACGCCTTGAAACGGCAAGCCAAAGTGGATCGAGGAGAAGAGGCAGATGTGAGCCTCTGGTACCACGTCATAGAATATATCGCTTATCCCTCTTGATGAACAGTCTCACAAGCATGCATTCGATGATCTCACCGATCGAGAGAATCCTGATTGTAAGGCATTCCTTGATGCCGCGAGGTGCCCTACTCATCTTCTGTCGTCCTAGTCCATTACGTCTATTGAGAAAGGTTATTGACCTATCTGCCTCAACCTCGAGAATATGAAGGAATCTGTATTTTGAAGTGCGGCCTCCGCGAGCCTCCTAGCACTGGTTCTCTATTATGATTCTACCCCTCACACTTCGCTTGTGATATCTAGATGTCTTCACGAATATGGAATCTCCATTGTCCAGTTCGCTCCACGAAGCGTCTGATGTACATGCCGCCTACATGCCTTAGTCGTAGTGCTACTGCACTGCCTTGCGTGCCTCACTGCGTTGGAATACTCAGCATCATATCATAATCGATGATACACAACCGAAGATACGCCCCTTTACCTTGTTTCTTTCGTGTCTAAAGCTGCTGAACGTTTTTAACATCAACCTCAGGCTTAGACTTCGCCATGCCCAAAGGCGTGCCCGTGCACTGCCCCATGACTGCCGTTCCCCAGGTCGACAACCCTGGCCGGAAGCCCATCGCGATATTGAATGAATGATGCCCAACCATGAGGCTTACCCGTGTTGAACTGTAGGTATCTCGGTTTCAGATATACCTCAATGATTGGGCATGTAATTGCGGTTGTGAGTGATATATAAACTACAACGCTACTGGCTAGTCCCCTCCATCAGTTATTGAATTCATCCCTGCTGGCTCTTTCAGGCCTTCTGTGCTCAGCAAATCCGCAGACTGCTTATCGTTCTTGACCGCACTCTCCCTCAAAATGTCGTTAGATGCGTCAAATCTCCTCGTCCTTCCTACAGGTCACAAGGATCGCATGTATGTTCAACGTCCATCAGATTACACCCTCCACATTAATCGCCACCCTCTCCAGGGATTTATGGCTTGAACGTCTCAAGGGTAACTATCGTTCTATGTCGTAGTGATCTTTATCTTAACCATTTATTTAGGCGAAGTCAAGCATGTTCTAGATCAAGAATCCTCGCTCCAAGACACCGTCGTTACACTCAGAAACGAGCTTGGCGTTTACAAGAGAGCTTACCTCGGGATAGAGACCGAGCGCGAGCAACTCTGCAAAGCCAAGGAAGACGCAGAGAAACAAAGGGATGAATTGCAACTTCAAATGAAGGTATGCTTCTGTTATCGCATATCACCCATTGTTTTACTCTATCTTCTCTATGTAGGGGAACCGCGTAGTCGCCCTCCTTGATGGAGATGGTGCTATATTTTCGAGCGATCTCATCAGCCAGGGGCAAGCGGGAGGTCACATCGCTGCGCAGAAACTGGCCGACTCTATCATTCAGTACATGAACATGCACCATGGCGTGAACCAATATCAACTCTGGGTCTACGTCTTCTTGAACAAGCGCGGGCTCTCCGAAGCGTTTGGTCGATATGGTCTGTTCACTCAGAAAGTGAAATTCGACGACTTCCTTCAGGGATTCAATCAAGCTGCGGAGCGTTTTATGATGGTCGACGTGGGCACTACGAAGGAGGCCGCGGACTCAAAGATTAAAGGTGAGCTGCCTGCCTTACAACTGCGACGAGATCGGGCCGTTCATTCTGCGGGCGCCAGCGTATTTGGAAGATGAAATTCGCCTACCCCAGACTTGCAAAGTTTTATTCGGTGGTACGTTCTCCTCGTGTCCTCCTCAATGGTGTTTCGCTTACCTCGCAGTAAAGGTTGCCATGATAATGGCTATGTCAGCACTCTGCGCTCTCAGATCACCGCTGGTTTCAAGCACAAGATCGCTCTCATCCAAAGTTATACAGATATGGCGGCTGGAATAGCTGAGCTTGACTTGCCCTCGCTGCGCTGTCCAGACCTCTTCCTTTCCCAGAAGCTTGGCTCCCATACCAATGTTGCTTCACCCCCTGTACCTCCTCCTGCACCTCCTATGTCTTCTTCGCCCTCACCTCAACAAACGTTAATCCTGCCGTCCACTCCCAACGTGCGGCCCGTCGAAGAGCTCTCGGGTGCTCTCGAGCGCCTTGAGGCTAGCCCATCGCCAGCACCAGCGACTCTTGCCTTCAAGAAGCTCGAGCGACGTGATTCATGCGCGTCTCTCTCAAGCATGCTCTTCCAGCCCAAACTCGAACGTCGCGATTCCGTCGTCTCACTCTCTGGATGTGCGGCTATCTTTAAGCCCGAGCGTCGCGACTCTACTGCATCTATCTGTAGCCTGGCTGGTTTCGAACACTTGAAAGCCAATGTGATCGATCCTCCTCCTACTGGACCAGAGCCCTCGCAAACTGTCATCGGCTCACCCGTCTCTGTCCCTATGGAGTTCGCGTCCGTGTCTCCGCCTACTCCAGAGCCTGAGCCCGTCAAGCGTCCTGCCATCCCTCCTCCCACTTACTCCTCTGCTGTTCTTTCCCCCCGCCGTCCGCCCACTCCAGAATTAGATTCATGCGGAAGCAGCGCTGCTAGCGATGTCAGCGATGATCACCCAAGCCCACGACTCTCTTCTGCCAGACACGTGAATCCTAACGTCGTGAGTACCTCAGACTTGCTATGCCATACTCAACTAACTAACTCAACCGTTCCATCTCCTTCTCAGCCTCTCTCAAAGCGTGAGCACCTCCCCCACTCTGCTCCCATCTCATCGTGGACTAACGGTTTGACGCGTAGATAAACCACCTCCTTGCACTCTCTTCTACCTCGCCAACTGCAAGTATGGCTCCGAGTGCAAGTACGCCCACAATTACATTCTAGAGGCCGAGCATTTCGAGGAGATAAAGACCAACGCGAAGAAGGCACCGTGTCCATCCGTCAACAAAGGTTCGTATCGTATACTAAGTGCTTCTCTTGTTACGGACCAATGGGTTGACATTTCCTTTCTTCGTCCAGGCGAGCCCTGCATCTGGGGTGATGCATGCTGTTACGGACACGTTTGCCCAGGCCTCAACAAATGCGTCTACAACAAGCAAGGGCGATGCAAGTTCACCGGTGGTACGTTCACCTTTTCCACCCATTTTCCTGCGTCCCAACCTGATGGCTGATTCCTCCTTTCCTCCTCGCAGTTGACATGCACAAACCCTCCACAACCAATTAAAACCCGTTGACAATCAAAACACGGTGCTGGTACATCCCTCAAGTAAAATATTCATCGTGACCAGATCATGACCGGAGAGAAGAATGATAATTAACCGTCCTCGCCTACGGCAAAGCCAGACGCCGAAGCTGATGCGGACGACCTTGCAATAATTATACGAACGAATGGAGGATTTATTACATATGCCTCTAGATCTTATGCAAACCGACTACTCTGTAAATATGCAAATTGATTATACGAAAAAAATACTATGCCCTACAAATGCCCTATGCCATAATCTCTCGAATGTCCAATGCAAAACGTTCCAGAATGGTATCCACGACGTTCTACTTACTCAGGTCGTTTCCGACTCTCCTTCCCAACCCAATGATCCGTATTCTCACTCTCCCAACCCGCCCCATTGAACATCCTCAACCGCCACAGGGCGATCGCCACCGCAGCTACGTCTGCTCGCTTCGATGTCTCGCCGTTCGACACCAACAGGAATGCATGGCTGGCCTTATCTTTACCCTTGCCCTTCTCCTGTGTATTATCACCATCATTCCCTCCAACCTTCTTTCTCGCTTCCCCCTTCCCTCCCTCTCCTTCTCCGTTGCCGACCACGGCACCCACTCCCCGTTGTCCCCTTCTACGCGTTTCCGCTTTCAAAGCAGACGTGAGATATCCATACAACGCTGCTCGCTGCTCGCGATTCGGAAAGAGCGATATGCCGTTATACAGGGGGACGTGTGCCTGTGGTGACGAGATATCCCTTTCTTCTTCACCTTCATTTTTCGATGTGGACGTCAACGCTGGATGACTGTCACTAGGGCAGACGGGATAAAGTATAGACATAGGAGGTGGCGGGGGTTTAGAAGTCGCGTCTCTTTTTCCCTTCGCATGCCCTTCCTCGCCTCCTTCAGTTGCCTCTCTTCGATCAGTTGAATTCCTCGATGTCGACGAATTCCCAGCGATCGCAGGGGCAGGGGTATGTGAAGATGGTAATGATGACAGAGAATGTGAAGGAGATGACAGAGAAGGGGAAGATGCTAGCGGAGATGAAGGGGGTGAAAATGAAGGTGATGATGACGTCGAAGGAGATGAAGGATGTGAAGAAGCAGTGAGAATAATCCTCTCAACTGGGGGACTCATCACGGGCTTTGGCCTCTCCCCCGTCGTTGGATCTCGGTTCAATGGCGGCACAACGATCACGGCAACCGATCCTTCCCAAGGAATGGATTTGGTCGTTTTGATGAAGTTCCATTCTGATCGAGTGAGACGGCGGATTGCCATTGGTGTACCTGTGTGGTCGCGAGGGTTGGCGCGAAGCCGCTCCGAGAGGAGACAGAATTCCTGGAGTATACGAACGCGTAGTAAGTGTTCGATATGTTGGGACAGATTGGGGTGTGGCAGGAGTTTGGGGTTCATCCGTTTGTGACGACCTAAGAGGAAATGAATTAACCACTGAAAGCGACGGGGAAAATTGCCAATGAAGATGAATGATCTCGACATACCTCGAAGAAAGAGTTGTGGAATCGCATCATTCCAGCAAGTAATATACGCCGCACTTCCTGATCGACGAATTTTGAACCTCGGATGCTCCAGTCCATCTGGTACGGGGATTATCCGGGATGGACCGTCCATTGGTAGTTTGGATTTGGATTGTTCGGGGTTGGTGCTAATATCATCCCTTTGGTGAGCTGGGATTTTCACGGGGGCGAGACGAATCATGAAATCTAATAACAACGGATGAGAAAGGTTGGTATCCAGTATGTTGAGACGCGACGTACCCGAAGGAAGGTACCTGTCCGTGAATATACACTTCCTCAGCGGGGAAGCAAGCATCCGTACTAGCTTTGCGAACCAAAGGTGAGCTAGGTTTCTCCGAAAAATGCGTATACGGGAACTTACGATACGGATTCGACCACCAACTTCGTTCCTCGTCGGTCATCTCTCTTACTTTCTCCCACTGCTCCTCCTCCGCTTCCCCGTCCCCTTCCTTGCATTGTTCTTTTTCTTTTTCTTTTCCCTTTCCCAACGTTCCTATAGCCCTAACCTTCGGCGGCCTCATCTTATGGCCGATATAATCATTCTTGTTCGTTATAGGATTCCCCTCCTCCAGCAGTATCGACCTTTCATACTTCGACGCGTCGTATGACGGTCGCGGTGGTGTTGCACGATATAGTGATTTTCGTTTATTTCTAGGAAATTTAGGACTCGGACGATGTGTCCATATGGGTGTTTCGTTGGCATGGTTGAGCGCGAAGGAGGAGTCGGACAAGGCTTTGATGAGACGAGGCAGGATACGCGGCATACCAGACGCGTGCGGTCTGATCTTGGTAGTAATTGGTTCTTGAAGAGGAGGTCTTGGGTGGTGGCCGTGTTGGGAGAAGGGGAAGCGCCGGTGGACGCGTGAACGGAAGCAAACGACGCTTGATCCTGATGTTGATCGTGATCGAGCACCAAAAACGTCCAAACTCAAGACCAACCAACCACATGTCCTCCTTTTCTAAAATCCACGCTTCCACCTGGCCACAAGACCCCGGTTCTCGTGTTCTTATCCTCGTATACACACTCGTGCTGTGACTGAATTCTATATAAACAAGGCCAACTGGATCATGGCTTCTCTCTTATCGAAGAACCTCTGGAAATTCCGTTCAACCAGAGATAACCACACACATCTTGGTGGCCTAGCTGACAGTGACAGTAATACTCCAAGTAATAGAATGCAAGTCCCCAGTGAGCCCGTCACGATCGCTGTCGTAGGCTGTGGTCAACGCGGTCAAGTACGCTCCCCTCATCAATACTCAATAAACGCTAAATACGAACATCTACACCCCACAGGCCTACAGCCAATACGCCCTCTCCAACCCAGCCCTCTGCCGAATCGTCGCCATCGCCGAACCACGTCCCAAAACCCGTTCTCTCTTCACAAAAACCCACACCATCGACCCCTCCCTCGTCTTCGAAACACACCACGATCTCCTCGCTGCCTCCGCCGAAACCATCTCAACCGTAGGCAAACGCCTCGCCGACGCGGTGATAATTGCTGTCCAAGATCAACTGCATTTAGAGGTCGCCTTGGGGTTCGTCG
This sequence comes from Pleurotus salmoneostramineus, assembly GCA_002583695.1. Lineage (NCBI taxonomy): Eukaryota > Fungi > Basidiomycota > Agaricomycetes > Agaricales > Pleurotaceae > Pleurotus > Pleurotus salmoneostramineus. The sequence continues at coordinate 56,546 of BEWF01000291.1, forward strand.
AGCAGGGGTATCATGTGTTGTGTGAGAAGCCGATGGCGGTGAGTGTAGCGGATTGTGTGAAGATGGAGGAGGAGGTGAGGAAGAAGGGGGTGATTTTTGGGATGGGACATGGTAAACACAAGTTCATTCGAAATTCCTGTTGGCTAGGAATTGCCATGACTAACGTAGAATTTGTTTTCTACTCTAGTGCTGCGGTATTCACCATACACCAAAGCCCTCTCAACACACCTCCGTTCCGGCAAACTCGGGAATCTCGTCAACGTAGTCCACATCGAACCAGTGGGATACTACCACTTCGCACATTCCTTCGTCCGAGGAAACTGGTGTAACGAAGAAGAGAGTTCGTTTTCGCTGTTGACGAAGTCATGCCAGTAAGTCCCCTCCGTCATTGCTCGCATTGTTGCGAAATAATGGTGATTTTGTGCTTGCATCGTAGTGACATCGACCTGCTATGCCACTGGTTCGCACCCGCCGTCCCAGTACGCGTATCCTCCTTCGGTTCTCTCCAACACTTCAAAAAATCCGAGAAACCACCCAGCGCAGGAGACGCAACACGCTGCTTAGACTGCCCAATCGAAAGACAATGTGCATACAGCGCAAAGAAAAGTACGTCTCTCCACCTCCTTCACCTCATATCTTACCCACCCTATCCACAATCACGTACCACCATCTATCCAGTCTACCTCGACCCCGTCTCCCGCGGCTCAACCTCCTGGCCCTCCTCAACCCTAATCGACGGCATCCCCGACATCGAAAACATCACCCACGCCCTCCGCACAGGTCCCTACGGTCTCTGCGTCTACGAATCCCGCAACGACGTCTGCGATCACCAAGTCGTGAACATCCAATTCTCCAACAACGCCACCGCGTCGTTCACCATGGTCGCTTTTACATCGTTGATCTGTGAGAGGCAGACGAGGATGCATTTGACGAAAGGGGAGATTGTGGGTGATATGAGGGAGTTTGAGGTGGTGGAGTTTTGTTCGAGTGATGGTGGAAGTGGGAGTGGGAATGGGGGGATGAAGAAGGTGAAGTATAACCCTGCGCAGATGGGCGGTGGACACGGAGGTGGGGATATGGGGTTGATGAAAGCGTTCGTAGCTGCGGTACGCGAAGGCGATCAAAGTCTACTAGGAACAGATGTGAGCGAGGTACTGAGGAGTCATTTGATGGTTTTCGCTGCGGAGCAGAGTAGGAGGAATGGAGGGAGTGTCGTTGATTGTGTTGAGTTTGAGAGGGAGGCGAGGAGGAAGTATGGGCCCAGTGCTCCACCAACTGAGGTTTGAATAAGTGAATATTGATATTGGGATACTGGATGATGAACGATGCATTGATGAACAGTGTTTCAGCTTGACTGTCTGCTCGGGCGGGGCGTGTACTGTATATGAGAGACGCGTCGTATCATAGAGCTTGAAGGCTTGAAATTTGCCGGCGTGTTGGTTGCTGTAAGGCTGTAAGAGATCTTTCTTCCCAAGCATAACTTCGCGATGACCTCGGCTGCCAACTCTCCCTCAACTTGTCGGGCTCGTTAAAGATTTATCGCGAGCTACTTGAGATTTGATGTTTGCATAATGGACACCACATTCGAATTCGGAATAATAAACACAACATTCGAATAATCAGCACTCTCCACAGGCTAAACTCCAGTCACAGCAATCGCAAAAGAGTATACCCACCGAAAAACACACCGCTACAACTCCACCCACCACCCTCACCGACGCTTCATCTTCCACAGGGACATCCACCGGGCAGATGAGATAGTTGATATAGGCAGTACACATAGATATGTATAGTCTGATGATGTGTCGCGTGAGTTTCACGATGATAGTGCTGATGAACATAGATGATAGACTGATGGTAGACCAAGGTGAACTACGAACCCACTTCAAGTGCCGGGCGTGAGACTGGGAGTCGGGTACGACGTACTTATAGGGACAACTCTTACATAGTCCCTGACCCCTCCTGACCCCTTTGTGACTTGCACCCTCGCATTCGACAAGCAGCCCCGGTTCAGAACGTTCAAGCCCTTCTGTGTGTCGCGCCTAAACTCTATTCCCAGTTACTCTAGACCGTTGCCACCAACGACCATTATTCATTGAGATTGTCTTCCACAGTCGCACGCCGGGACGATATGGGGATGCAAACTTCAAAGTTGATGCACCATTGCACGACGCGTTTGTGGCACCTAGCTGCGGTACGAGAACACTAATGACTCTCTCTGAGTGAGATGACACTCCGATAAGAAGGTTATGGGGATATAATTATCTGGATTGGTACGTCTACTCTACTCAAGCGACGAAATGGAGTTGAGTCGAGCGATTCTTGATTCTTGGTAAGTAGCTTGAGTCATTGTGCATGGTGCATGGAGAGTCATTTTGATGGTCATAGTCATCGCTGCGGACTCGGGAAATTTGATCGCAGACAGAAAGGTGGAAAGGTGGGAGCGTCATCGACGTTGACTGCGTCAAGTTCGATTTGGGGAAGTTGGTGACTTGGGGCGGGCAGCGAGACGAAAATACACCCAGTTCTTATCTTTAACGTAGAGTACAGTAGTATCTGCGAACTGCGGTAACCAACCATCTACTATCCATTATAAAAGGGTGCGTATAATTCCACGAATAACTCAGAGAATCAAATCTACTCAAAGCACTCTACTCTACCTACTCTAACTACTCTAACATATCAGCCAAACCCCAATGTCAACCTCGACCCCCACCCCCACCTCCACCTCCACCTCCCCTACAGCCCCTTCCCCCTTCGCGGAACACATCCTCACCCTCTCCTCGGGGGGAATCCTCGCCTACACCCACTGCGGTAACACACAATCGCGTCGAGTAATCCTCTCCTTCCACACAACCGGTCGTGTAGGAAAGCACACACTCTCCCGCACACTGGCGAAGTACGACGTGCATTATATCGCACTCACCCTCCCAGGATGGGGGAATTCCTCGCCTTTCCCTTTCCCCTCCAACACAAACCGCAATCAAGAGGAAGAGGAAGGGGTGGGAGACGGGGAAGGGATGACGTACCAAGCGTACATCGCACAGAGCACCACAGAATTATTGAGGCATCTAGGTGTAAATGAGAATGACGAGGAAGTGAAGATATACCTGAGCGGAACATCGCTCGGTTCCATCCCCGCCCAAATGCTCTTCTCCACCACCTCCACCACCACCACCACCACCTCCACCATCGAATCATTCCCCTACCGCGCACGGGTGAAAGGCTGTCTCCTCATCTCCCCCTTCGCACCACCCAAACACCACCCAACCTACACCAAAGGCATGTCCTGGGCGACGTATATCACGTTTGCCGTCGCACCATACATTCCATTCAACATACTCGGTCGGTTGGTAAAGCCCATCATGGCTCGACGCACAGGCACGTACGAAGACGCTGGGCGGATGGTGGATATGGTGTTTGATCGGATGAGTGGGGAGGAGAAGGAGCGGTTGAGGGGGTGGGAGAAGGAGAGTGGGAGGGAGGAGGGAGCGATTAAGAAAGAGATGACGGAGAACGCTCACATTAACAATATTGATGCCCATGGAACGACAACCTGGGATGGTCTATCCACCATGGCACGCGTGATACACTCGGACTGGGGGTTCGTACCACGCGAAGTGGATGGGAGAGGAATGATCATCGCTGCGTGTAAAGGCGACGAGGTGGTTCCTGTTGGACATGCGGAGTGGTTACATGAGGCGTATGTGGGGAGTGAGTTGATGGTTTTTGAGGAGAGTGGGCATTTGGGGATGATGTATCACATTGATGAGGTATGGGAGGGTTTGCTTCGGGAGGAGCGAACGTCAGACATTTAATATTTAATATTTACTAGTTGTGTGCTATCATACCCACCATCATGAGTCTCCCAGGCCCAGAGAAGCTCACTCCTCTATGTCAATTCTGCTCGGATCTCTGGGGAGCTTCCCTCGACAAAGTCCACAAGCAAGAGCCAGCAGTGTTGAATCTTAATCAACCGCAAACCCAGCTGCAGCTTAGTTTTCTCGATCTTACTCCTTACCTCGCAGCCATGCATCGGCTGTGGCCCGACATGGAAAGCAAGATTTTAATTCGACAGGAATACATCGACGCACTCGCCTACCTCAAGGACACATCAGCCGAGGCCGTGTGACGGGAGCTATCCTGTTAGGGATGGGTCACGCCACACGAACGTTACTCGTTACAGATGACAGGGGTAAATCGTCTGTATTCTAAGTACGCTGCTCTCTCTAGTGCCAGAGAGCCTACGGCTTTATACAAGTTATCTACATGATGACTGTCAACTATCTATACTATACTAGCAAAGAAAGAGAGACTAAGGAGGAGCGAGGGGTACAGGAGTGACTCGAAGTAGGATTTACCATAACGGGTATGGTTCCGCTACATACGCCCTCCTGAGTTTGTGGAACAAACTCACAAATGAACGGGATCTTGCAGATTCGCGTTGAGTAACTCATTGATAGACTCGGAAACGCTTGCAAACCGCTTGATATTCCCTAATCCCTCAGCCTCCCAGCCAAGTCCTTCAACTTCTTCTCCCATCTCATCAGCCCGGAAACACCATATCTGAGGATCTGAATGTCTGCGGATACGAGCAGAGTCGTTGCCCGCAAGTTTACGTCGTCGTTGAGCAGTAGTGAGGAAGGGAAGAGGAGGAACTGCAGGGAGGAGCGCGTTGACCACAGGTGCGACTGCAAAATTTGCTTCCGCCTCCGTTTCCACGTTTTCAGGGACCGGCGCCAGCGCTTGATCAATGATCGGATCAATTGTCGGCGCGTCGAGCTGTTCATTGTTCCCATCTACAACGTCGTTCTCTTCCAACTCTTCCCTGCTCTCGCCCTCCGTTCGTTCTCTAGGACCGCTGAGAACGAACCCATTTCCTTCTTCACATTTCGCAAACGCAGCAAAATTATGTCTCGCCGCCTTGAAGGAATACATCTCCGGAGACACGCCCTCCAGAGGTAACCATTCCATAACCCCTTCATCACCAGAAGACACCAAACGACGAAGGTGCTGACCACTTCCAATTAGGACCTTCACTTCATCAAATGCGCGTTGATGGGTAGCATCCCACCGAAACGGCATATTGCTGCGTGTGAGGTCGGAAAGCACATCCATCTGCACACGAATACCAGCAACTCCATCAGCAAGAAAAGCAACCAAGCCTAGGAAAACACACAGTGAACGCCGATCTGGTGGCTACTTCCAAGCAAGAATCAATTCGACGACGTGTGCACGCGCCAGACGTTCCACTTCGTATTCCTCGGACATAGAAGGTGTCCTTGCAGTGCCAAGACCATCCACTGGTAGACTCTCTGCCGAGTCGGTGACCTCACGCGCGGCGTTCCAAAGAACTATGCCGCGATACTGCACCATCCAAGGTGCTCCAAGGATCAAATCGTAATTATTCATATGAATCACGTCGAATACGCGGTTCTCACTAATTCCTTGGTACTCCAGCTTCGCGTGACAAGAGCATTTTACCTCCAAACAAGAACCATGGACTGCGACCTGCGAAGGTATGGGCCTCCCCATAGCAATCTTAGAGTTTTCCCCCAACTGATCTGCTAGCGATATAGACATGAAGTCTCCCATCGAACCAGAGTCCAGAAGGGCCCTCGCAGATCGGCCGTTAATCTTCACGGTCACGACCACAGATGACGGTAAGGTACGTTCACCACCCTTGATCTTAGACACGTTTCGCTGAACTGCAGGTAGCTTTCTATGGTCGATCTGCATTCCTGACCAAGCTAACTCACCACGAACAGCAGTCGACACCAGCATTTCCGCAAGTGCGTCCAGTGCGCGGTCCATACCACCATCTTCCGGATCCGTGAACACCCTCAAATCAGCGACATCGAC
>BEWF01000294.1:0-109097 GCA_002583695.1 Pleurotus salmoneostramineus
CGGTTCGACGAATGCACCGACTTCGACTGTCAACGTGGTCCGTTAGAAGGGATATTATCCCGAGGAGGTGTCCACGTACGGGATACGCCTTCTGGAAGGACATGAACCGTATGTGCCGGTACGCAGATATATTCGGAGAGGCCACCACCCCAGCCTCCAACCCCCTGGAGAACGATACTTAAAAGTCGTACATCTCCGAGAAAGATCAAGATACTTACGATAGAATTGACAAGCGGGCACAGTGTCCGCCAACCTTGTAAACAAGGCCAACACGTATCTTTGGCACAAGCCATCACTGGTTCCCTTCGGGATGCATATCAGGAGCGTAGAAACGACCAGACGGAGAAGCTTTCCGCTTACACACAGACTTTCTGTCCTATAGAAAACTTTCCATCGACAACATCATCCCCCAATTCCACGATGGTTCCCGAGAACCTATGCAAAATAGCTCTCATCAGCGGGATGCTCTCACACGAAGCACAGTCCGGCCACGTACTCATGACCCAAGGTTATCGGCAGTATTTCGCCGCTTAATGGACCAGGCGTATTGGCTCCTGGTATTTTCGACAGACCTGCGATGTAGGCGTGAAGGTCACTTCCGCAGATGCCGTTCCTTGGCAAGTTCGAGTTTTTCGGTTTAGGAGAAGCTCAGGTACCTCTAGGGGATAGGAGTGCTCACCAAGCAACCTAAATCAAAGCCGGTGTTCGACACGTATCAGCTGTGTATCTTCGCAAGCGCTCTGGGTACGGTGCTGCGAACCTTAATCTTCACATAATCTGACTTGAGGAGTGGTATGGCGACGTTTTCGATGCGAATGTCTCTGGGCCCATAGTATCGCGCTGCCTTCATCATCATGGCCGAAAGCTTCGATTAAAGACAGTGGTCGAAGAAGAGTTACAGGGTGTGCTACTGCCCACTGAGGTGTCGTGTCGCAGACTGGTCCCCGGGAGACCAGGGTAGCCGGGTAACTGAGTCTCACATCGTTGCAGGCACTCGTTTCCAAGTCTTAGGGGTCTGATCCAAGGGGTCACAATGAACCGATGTGTGTGTCTTCAGAACTGCTACACCGCCGCCAGATATATACACAATTCGGACATCGCTAGGACTACTTGATCTACGTATTTCCAATCGTACCGATTTGCGAGGCGACAGGTTGACCAGCAATAAGGGCTCCGCCACTTTCGATAGTCGAATTTCTCGCGAGAGCTCCGTCACCACGGACATTACCGTTGCCTAGGTTTTGGGCACTGCTAAATACTCCACCGTTGGTGTTGGTGGTGGGACGATCTCTGTTCGGGATATTCTGGTCGATTTCGGCCTTCAAAGGGGCAGCCATGGTCAAGGTCACGGCAGAGAGACCAAGCATGACATAGGCGATGAATTGCATATTGTCCGAGGTGCTTCAAGTGCTTCCCTATACATGGTTCTCTTATTAGATCAAGATGTTCGCCTCTTGAGTGGATCATTGGTTTACTTACCTAGAGGTGGTTGCTGCGAGTGCAGTGAAGAATGTCAGGGATCAATACAGTATCGTTCTTATACTGTCTCATAATAAGAATATAACAAATATAGAGCATAATCGATGATCAAGTAAACGGTCGCGATGGAAGATTCACCGTTCTGGTACCAGAACCACCGTGATACAAGGTTGACGTCCTTTCATCGGGTTCTCGACCACAACGGCTGCAATGTCATGTTCTCTTCGTCACTAGACGTTTCTCCCCAATATATATGGTTCTAATGCTCGAGAACACACTCCGTAAATAGCCAACATGCGCAACGTCCAAGCACCCCTGATACAGATCCTGAGTCCTGACTCAGGCCAAATGGAAGATCTCTGTCCTAAAACCTGTTCTCCGTTCTTGAGCTCAGGTGCGGAGCGATATAGTATCTTTACAAGGTCTCAGGCCAGGGCTTCGATATCGTGTTTCCCTTTCTTTTTCTGCAGCCCACGAACGTTGCCTTCTATGTGATTCTCGTCAAGGGGCCAAAAGGGGAACATCATCATCTCAAGAAAGCACTGGTGTATTGTAGGTACCAGCCACAGCGACAACTACGGTATCTACAGATTCCAGGGAGAGATGCATTTGAGCACAGCTGAGTCGGTCAAGGCTGTACTCCATGGTTTCCTACTCTACCAACTTGTGTGCCGAGCGCCTGGCCAACGACAGTGGTGTTCTTGGCACTGATCACTGAACCGTCCTCAGCGAGTACACCAGAGCCACGCAAATCACCATCGCCTTGATTCAGACTGTTAGCGATGTTACTAGCGCTGTTGGTGACCTGGGGCTGGGGAGCAGCCATGGTGAGGGTCATGGCAAAGACGCTAAACACTGTGATATAGGCAACAAATTGCATGCTGAGGTATTTGTTCTCTGGAGGACAGATGTGAGAACGTCGTGTATTCCTTGAGCAAATTAGAGCTTACGGTTACTTCACGCTGCGAGTGCGATGAAAAGAACTTAGGTGGTGAGAGTAACACACTTTTTATACCGTCGAAGATAACAGATCTGTGCAGCGGTAGCGATGGAAGATGTCTCGTTCTCATCCCAGAACCACACGCAATACGAAGACTCAGCTTCTTCAAGACTTGGTATCAGGTTCAGCCTATGCAATGTCCGACTGTACGAGTCTTCTCTTCGTTGCTAGACGTTGGACAGACGTTGATGCTGCTAACGCTTGGAGGTTGGATAACAAATACGCCCGGCGTCTACGAGGCGTACCATGGATGTTCTAACTTGCAACACGCATCTTCAGGCATTCGTGGCAAGATCATTTTGATGATGAACCAGGCTTCTTATCTCTACAGAGGGCAGGACGCCAACTAAGATAGAAGGTGAATTAAGGAGATACAAACAGGTGGAGATACAAACAGATAGTGAAAGATGCAAGTACATGCGACGTGGGGAGCTATACAGAGGAGAGACTCGCCGCGTGGTACGTGAAGCCAATGCTAGCCCCAACAACGAACCCAACGCCAACACCGACGATGCCTATTACAACCCAACTACGGGTTTTCAATCTTGATAAAACAGAAGGCCTGTATGTCTTTCTTTGTGGGACAGGAGCGGGAGTTGGAGCCAATGCGCTCTTGTCTTCAGTGATTGTGACTTCTGTGGAATGGCCAACAAGATGGTCACGTTCCGATGATGTGGGAGGAGCAGTAGAGAATGGACGGAGTATCGTGCTCCCAATTCGACGGCTGAAGGGGCCAATAAGAGAACAGGATAACCAAAGGATGGATGGGAAATGTAAAGGGTCAAAGCTATTGAAAGAGGGGATTTCCCAGTGGGCGAAAGGCCGCGCCGCAGTGTCTGACGCGAGGCGGCGTTCGCTGGAGACAGCAGATCCTGGGCGTCGACGAGCAACCTGAATGGAGAGCTCACTTTCCCATTGAGCTTTCCGTTGTTCGAACGTAGCTTCATCGTGCTTTCTTTTGTTGGATTTATGTGGCCTAATAGTGCCCCCTGCTACGATATCCAACTTCTTTCCCTTGGGGCTATTTGGCGCATGAGATGCATCGGAGGCTTGAGTAATCAGCTTGCGAGGATTGGGGACGCCGAAATGGCCGACAATGCGGTCAATTTCGTACCAGCGAAGGAAGCGTTCAGCAGCTTCACGACGGAGACAAGGAAGCGTACTGGAGCGAAGAATTGACCCAGGCTGTAGATAATGCGAGGGGAAATGATGAGTGTGCGTGGGGTCGCGCGTCCTAGTGCTCAAGCTGGTCTGAGATGCAGTGGGATAGAGCATCGAGGCAGATGCTGATGAAGGAAGTTTGATGATAGGGACATAAGGAGAAAGGGACTCCGTAATGATATGCTCTGCGACGACTATCCTCGTATCGAAGGCTGGATGTAAGAAAATGAGTAAGGAGGCTAAAGAACAGGTAGAAACGAACTAACCTTGTCGAGCAGTACGCCTCCTGCCCATTTGAGGGGAGCCGGGAGCACCTTCATGGCCAGCCACATTGTATAGATCGTAAACAAGGAGTAACCCCGCGCACAAGGGAGACCCAGATGCAGCAAGAAGGGTATGAACAAGAGAAGAAGCGAAAGGAGGGAGAGACGGGTGAAGGATGGTGGTGAGTTCTCTGAATGGGTAAGTCAGGAATGTTTGTACATCAGTGAGCGTGGTCGTGAGAGCAGGTCGAATCTAAGAGAATTGTTAGAAGGTGGCGCAACAATGATGTGAAATGAGTCGACGCACGAGGCGATCATAGGTTTGATATTCGGAGTCGAGGGGTGCTAGAGTTGCAGTGGGAGGAAGGTGCAAGGTGATCTCGACAATTTCAATGTTTCGAGAAGGCTCATACTTCTCGAGCCCGTGCGCGTCATGGTGTTCAATCCAATCGGTGGATGCGCGCAACGAACGCCACGAGGCCATGCCGGCGTCAATGGAACCATCGTGTCGGGGCTGCGGTGGGTGGAACGGCTCCCACGTACCGATGTCGACGATGTCTTCGTTATTTCCTACGAGTAATCTGCCTATGTCCAAAGCAGCGTCCGACTCGGACGTTCCGGAATAGGGTTGCTGGGATGGTTCACGGGGGTCGTATTTGGGATGCGGTGCATCTGAGAGCTTCAAGACAAGGACTCGGACGTCCCCCAACGCTTGGCCGTAAGCAGTTGGGCGGCGTAGAGCGGCGGGTAGGCTCAGGGAAGGAATGATAAGGTGACCTGGTGGATCAGAATCGTGGTGATGATCTTCGTCAAGGTGAAATAATGCATCCATGTGTGCTCCATGGCCCTGAACGTGAGGAAGTGATTCGAGCGAGTGGGGAGGTGGGGGAGGAGTTGCTGCGGCAGAGCTGAAAAAGAACGACGAGGAGACTGACGGCAACGACGAGACTGAGCCGGGGTCAGTGAGAGACGGACTGTCAGGCGGCGTGTCCGAAACAGGCGATGCTGGACGGCTTGGGCTTGGCCTGGACCAGCCTGAGGAATTTGGCGTGCGTTCCTGGTCGTCGTTGTCGACAGCGACGACGGGGTGCTGGACAATGAAGACGGTGGAGGAGGAGGAGGTCGCGGTGGATATGGAATCTTGCATGTCGTGGTTCATGTTCATGTTCGTGCTTGATCGTCAGAGCAAGCTCAACTTCCTCAGTATCTCCGTTTATCAGATAAGATCGGTGCATGTTTGTCTCTGTTAGCCGTGGACTTTACAGGGGCTGGCGTCGGAGGGCACATTGACGCTTGTTCTGAATCTTGGTGTTACCCACAAACCACATCCTTTCTCTCTTCCAATCATGTCCGACTTTGAGGACCCAGATGACTTTCAAACTGGCGAAGACGACTCGGTTATGCCAGGCTCGGACGACGTAGCCCCCCATGGTCATGGCCATTCCCAAACACACAAGAGTCGACGCGATGAATATGATGAGGAAGAGGAAGAAGAAGAGGAAGAAGAAGAGGAGGAGGAAGACACAGGAAGAAATCGGAAGCGTCTCAAAGTGGGCCGACTGCTTTGGGGGTTGATTGAAGCTAACAGCCAAATAGCAACGTCACAGACGAAACTTCGCCAACGAGTTCCTTGATATTGAGGCCGAAGTTACTGATGAAGAGGACGAAGAGGACGATGACGATGACTTTGGTGGTCCAGGTACGCTGCTTGTGGCTCCCGAAATGCTCTGTGGTCTGACACCATCAAGATGGGTTCATTGAGTCTGCGCAGGATGGCGACGAAGATGACATGCATCATCGGTCTCGGAATGCCTTACTTGATAGAAAGCGAGAGCAGGACTTCGACGAAGGGGACTTGGAGAAGATTGCTGAAGATCTCAGCAAACGTTACTCTAACAAGGCAGTTCGTTACTCGGGGGACATGAATGACATTCCCCAGAGACTGCTAATGCCCTCAGTCAACGATGCAAATCTTTGGCAGATACGCGTAAAGGTGAGCAGACGATCGTATTACTCTGATGCGACCCTCCCGCTCACAAGTCTGTTAGCCTGGCAAAGAAAGGGATATTGTCTTTGCGCTGTTGCGAAAGTCCATCGACCTCCAATACTCCGCCAACCCACTCAATATCCTCTCTGCCTTCCAACGCGACTCGCTTCCTGGGATGATCTATGTTGAAGCCCGCAGTGCCCAACAAGTCAACAAGGCATGCTCGGGTCTCGTTGGCGTTTACCCAAGTCGTGGTATACACCTCGTACCAATTGAGGAAATGGCCAGTTTGCTACAAATCAAAAAGCAGGATATTACTGTGACGCCAGGAAGCTGGCTACGCATCAAACGTGGTAAATACCAAGGCGATTTGGCGCAAGTGATGGATGTTACGGAGAACGGGGAGGAAGTTGGATTGAAATTCATCCCTCGTATTGACCTCAATCCTCGAGATGACAATAGTGCGGATGCGCGAAAGCGTAAAAAGCCTGGTGCTCCTGGAACGTCCAGTATGCGTCCACCTCAACGCTTTTTCAATTATGAAGAAGTCGTCAAAGTTTACGGTCGCAAAGCAGTTTCGAAGCGGAACCAGCTCTACGTTTTCCAGAATGAAACGTATAGGGATGGTTTCATCGAGAAGGATTTCAAAATCAGTGCAATTAGCATGGACGATGTTAATCCTACTCTTGACGAAATCACCCGGTTCACTCGCGGTCGAGATGGGGCAGAAAACGAAGGCAATGTTGATTTGTCTATCATTGCCGAGGCCTCAAGAAAGGCCGCCATTGCTGTGCTTCAACCCGGTGATCATGTCGAGGTTTTCGAAGGAGAACAAACGGGCATGCATGGTGTCGTCCAGGAAATTTCGCAGGACGTCGTTACTATCTCCGCAGTTGGTGTGGACATTGATGGTCAGCGTATCGACCTGCCAGCTCGTAGCGTACGCAAGCGCTTCAAGCCTGGAGACCACGTCAAGGTCATGACGGGAAAGAATGCAGATGAAACTGGCTTGGTGGTTTCTGTGTCGGATAATGTTGTTACTTTCTTGTCTGATTTGTCTTTGCAAGAGGTAAGATCATTTACTGTCCGTCTTCTCATCTCCAGTGCTCAATTTTCTATGTAGGTGTCCGTTTTCTCTAAAGATCTTCGAGAGGCTGCGGAAGTTGGATCAAGTTCGAACGTCGTCGGCAACTACGAACTTCATGATTTGGTTCAGCTAGAGTAAGCACCTCTCCATTGCTATCCAACCAGTTTACCTCTTAACCTCGAATAGTCAACAGACTGTTGGTGTTATCTTCAAGACTGAGCGAGATTCTTTCCGTGTCATTGATCAAAACGGACAAGTCCGTCTTGTCCAGCCGCATCAAATTTCTATGCGTCGTGACTCCGGCCGATCCTTCGCCATTGATTCTCAAGGTCATGAACTTCGAATTAATGACAACGTCAAGGAAGTGGACGGCGAGGTTTGTCAAGGATACCACTCACACTTCAGGTCTGCTTTCTCACATCCTTGGTTCTTTTAGAGTCGCAAAGGTCGCGTTCTTCACATCCATCAGTCTCAATACGCATTCTTGCACAACAGAGATGTCACTGAGAACGGTGGCGTATTCGTGGCTCGATGCCGTTCTCTTGCTTCCGTTGCTCCCAAGGGCAATCTGATCAAACCTGGAGCTGATTTGTCGAAAATGAATCCTGCGATGGCTGTTCCGACTGGTGGAATGGTGGGTTCTGGGAGCATGGGTCGAGGTCCTCGAGACCGAAGCATCGGTTCTTTGGTTGTCGTGATCAAGGGTGTGTATAAGGGTTATGCGGGAACGATCAAGGACACCAATGGGAACATTGCGAGAGTCGAGCTTCAAACTGGTAACAAGCTCATCAGTATCGAGAAGGAGAAATTGAAGCATAAAAGGTACGAACTTTGTCATTATATGGACCATCTTTAGGCTAATAAGACACAGACCCGATGGTCAGTTGGTCGACCTGGATTCACGAGGCCCACCGCAAGGGGGTGGGGGTAGGGGTAGAGGCGGCGGACCTGGTGGCTTCGGCTCAATGGGCCCCCCAATGTCTACGTCGCGAACCCCCAACCCTTACGCCAATGGAGGAGGTCGCACTCCAGCTTGGGGAAACTCTGGCCGCACGCCAAACCCATACTCATCTGGGGATGGAAAGACACCCGCTTGGAATGCCTCTTCTCGAACACCGAACCCATATGCAGATGGTGGTAGAACACCTGCTTGGAATGCATCCTCCCGTACGCCCAATCCATACACCTCACGAGATGGCGGTCGCACACCTGCACATGGAGACGGCGGACGGACTCCTGCGTTCCCAGAGAAAACACCCAACCCGTATACTTCGGGTTCGAATAGCGCGTCTACTGGATGGGATACGTCAGGCTGGGGTACCGGTAGTGCAACCCCTTCGCGATCCAATTGGGACAATTTAGACGACTGGGTAAAGCACATCTGTAGTCACGGTTCCGACTTACTAGTCGCTGATACTCATCTTTCTAGGCCACTCCTGTTGGTGCACCAACCCCCGCGACAGCACCTACCCCTGGACCTCATGGGTATTCCGGAACGCCACTCTCTGCCCCCACGCCCGCCGCTTTCAATGTTTATAGCGCACCAACCAATGCAACGTCGGCTCCAACACCTGGTCCCTCGAACTTGTATCAACGTGAGGACGCCGCTTCTAAGGATGGCCTCGGTTTGTCTCCTCCCCAGACTTCCTGTATACATTCTTACCAACTCTATACACAGGAGAGAACTGGCTGCTCGATGTCCCCGAACAGTACCTTACCAGGCTTAACGTTGAAGTCCAAGGGACAATGCAGGATGAGCCATTCTGGGATGGCCAATTGGAAGGGCTCAAAGGCGTCGTCACAGGCGCAATGAAATTGACGGACAATATCACACAAATGGCGTCTGTCAACCTTCAAACGCGGCCACCAAACGTCCCCGCCATCGTCAATATACCTATAAAGTATCTCATTCCCGTTCAGCCGGATCGTATATCGCAAGACGCCCTCTGCTTGCAAGGACCACACAAGGGACGGGTGTTTGTCCTTCGGTCTGCGCCGGATGTCAATGTCTATGTATCGGCGCCTGACCTCAGCGGTGGTTTCGAAGAAGTGGCCACAGATTTCCTTGTTTTATTGAATTCGGTTGGCTAGAGTAATCTTAATATCGCAGAATCTTGCATTTACTCTGTATCATCTCGCTATGTTGTTTGTTTCGATTGCAATAACACCTACCGCTTGCTGCACATTGGGCGTCTAATTATCCGACGTGACCACAACCTACTCGCACCCAAATGTCTGCCCTCGTTGGCCCAATCTCTGGTGCCCTTGTCGCCGGAGGGGTGATTGCCATACCTTTCTCTCCAGGAAACCATTCATCTAACATATTCTAGGTGTACTATGGCATTTCCAATTTGATCAACACCAGGCAAGTTGAAACGATCCTAGAACCCCCGTCACTGTTCGACTAACTTGGCCTGAACGATAGAACTGAGCTACAACGCAGAGAGTACGTCGCGCAGCTCAAACAAACCATGTTTTGCTCATGATACAATGAACACCCACAGTTTGCATGCACTCTCTGTACGACTTGCTGAAACGCCGACCTTCGTCAATGCACCTCCCTCCGCCGCGTCGAGAATCGAGCAGAAACCTTTTGCCACTCTACTCAAAGGACGATGGAACGAGGAGATAGATAGCTTGGTGGGGAACATACGGACTCTAGATGATCGCATCATATCCTTTGGCAAGAAGCTCTTGTACGGTCCTCCAGAGAAGCCATGATATCACCCCTTCATCACGATATTGTCCCTTCCATAATCCAAATATCAAACATTCCAAACCCCAAACTATCTCCACAACATATACCGGGGCGGAGGCTAGTCGATCAAACATACTCAACGCTGCGTAGTAGGGATCATGTGCAGGCTGCGAGGGACGCTGCGGAGGTGGCGGGCTCCGGTTCAGACTCACAGATGCCAGTGAAGCACTCAAATCCTAACCGTGGCGCCCTGAGACTGACTGAGTTGCAGAAGCTATGCTCTGGTTGGCACTTCTTTCTCCCCGAAGTTGCTTCGCCTCACTTCTTGCCCGTGGCAAAATCTCTCCATCCCGGGCCGCGGCCCCGCCGTCGCATTGGAGAACAGATTCGTGGGCTCCGACGTACCAAAAACCGATTGTCAATGTATAGCAGACTCTGAATTGTCGATGGAATTTTCCGCATCGACACTTCCCTTCTCTCCGAAGTTGATTCGCGCGCTTCTTGCACACGGCAATCGCACTTTGAGGTCAGGCGCACAGACTACGCACATGAATCACTGAATACCCAGAGCCACAACTCACGATTGTTCAATGGGTTGCGTTCTATAAATATGTAAAGTCGAGTTTGGTGGATGAAAAGCAGACTCAAAATGTTCCCCACTGCACTACTCACCTCTCTCGCTGTATTGGCGACTAGCTCGCTCGTCGTGGCCGCCCCCTGCGACATCTACGCCTCTGGAGGGACACCGTGCATTGCTGCCCATGCTACTACTCGTGCGCTGTACGATTCATACTCGGGCTCCCTCTACCAGGTTAAGCGCGCGTCGGACGGCGCCACATCAGACATCCACCCCATCTCCACTGGCGGCGTCGCCAACTCTGGTGCCCAAGACTCGTTCTGCGCTAACACCACCTGCCTCATTACAATTCTGTACGACCAGAGTGGACATGGAAACCACTTGACGCAAGCGCCGCCGGGTGGGTTCCAAGGACCTGACGAAGGTGGAAAGGACAACTTGGCAAGTGCTATCGGAGCGCCGGTGTTGTTGAATGGCAGGAAGGTCTATGGTGTCTTTATCTCTCCTGGCACGGGATACCGCAACAATAACGCGGTCGGTACGGCTGTGCGTGACCAGGCGGAGGGGATGTATGGTGAGCATTAATTTTCGTGACGAGAGTGTTTGTGGCTGAAAACCGGGTGAAGCGATTCTGAACGGGCAACACTATAATGGGGGCTGTTGTTTTGACTATGGAAATGCTGAGACGAACAGTCGGGACACTGGTGAGTTTGACGCCGCATGAGACAGCTTGGATCTTGTCGCTGACCGTCTTACTAGGGTATGTCGCTAATTTATAATGACACAGCGGTGGCTAAATAATTTTCTCTCCCCCTTCTTGAAGCAATGGACACATGGAAGGTGAGTCATGACTAGTAGCCGTCCACCTTATCAGACTAAACATACCTTTAGCGTACGTTACACCGATGTTCCCCTTTTCTGTGCATACTGACAGACTTTCTGTCTCCTCTTAGCATTTACTTCGGTAAGCTTGTGATACATATTGGTTGCTTCAACAACTAATGTTCAACAGGGAATAATGGCGGTGCGTCTCTGTCCAGTAAAAACCGCATGCGCTGAATTGACGATCGATGTCCAGCTTGGGGAACTGGCTCAGGAAGTGGGCCGTGGCTCATGGCAGACCTCGAGAACGGCCTTTTCTCCGGGGTCAACCAAAAGAACAACGCGAACGACCCCTCAATTAGTTATCGCTTCTTCACTACACTCGTCAAGGGCGGCCCCGGCGTATGGGCCCTGAGAGGAGGGAATGCCGCCTCCGGTGGTCTCTCGACTTATTACAGTGGTGCCCGCCCCAACGTCCCTGGCTACAATCCAATGAGCAAGGAAGGCGCCATCATCCTGGGTATCGGGGGTGACAACAGCGTCAGTGCCCAAGGAACTTTCTACGAAGGTGCCATGACTGCCGCCAACACCTACCCCAGTGACGCCACTGAGAACGCCATCCAAGCCAACATCGTTGCGGCCGGCTACGCCACCACCTCCGGCTCGACGGTATCCCTCTCCGTCGGTTCCTCCATTTCCTTCCGCGCCACGACCCCCGGATTTACCGACCGCTACCTCGCCCTCTCAGGCAGCGCGGTGAACCTCGTACAGGTCAGCTCTTCGAGCGCCACCGCTGCCAGGCAGCAGGCGAGCTTCACTGTACGCAACAGCCTTTTGGGCATCCCAGGCTGTTACTCCTTTGAGTCGCGCTCCACCGCCAACGCCTACATTCGCCACAGCGACTTCAGCCTGTTCGTCGCCAACAATGACAACAGCAAGTTATTCAAGGAGGACTCAACCTTTTGTGTGCACAGCGGCTTCGGTGGGTCGGGTATTTCTTTGCAGGCTTGGGGGTACCCGACGAGGTTCTTCCGCCACTTCGCGTCTGTTGGGTACGTCGCTAGCAACGGTGGTGTACACAGCTTCGATGCGACAGCCAACTTCAATGCTGATGCGACGTTCGCGAACACGGCGGGTTTGGCGTAGATATCATTTATCATAAAAAATCAGTTTTGTACCAGCTTCAAGGAATTTTATACGTTGAGGGACCCACCGAATGCTGAGTACTGAGTAATTGAGACTTCCTGCAAGAAAGATTTCGCCCCAAGATGGGTTTTTCTGTTTTCAACAGGGCTGTTGTCTGGTGCTTGCTGGTTGAATAATGACACCCTCTATCACGACATTGTCCGTTCCATAATCCAAATATCAAACATTCCAAACCCCAAACTATCTACACAACATATACACACGGAACGAACCCTTGTACACTAACATCCATATGTTTGACGTGTCATCGTTGGCCGTATCCTTGTTGATTATAAGGATATTGACCAGGCTGTTGGTGAGGTGATTGAGCATAATTGTAATTTATTGGAGGGGGCGGAGGGGGAATTGTTTGACGGGGGAGTTGGCTCTGTTGATGGTAATAATTCGGCTGTGGGGGTGCTTGCTGGGTGTATTGTGGTTGCTGCTGCCCGTATGGGTTAGAGGGTTGTTGATACTGAGAAGCCGAAGGGGGAGGGGCACTGGGAGGCGGAGGTGGGGCACTAGGGGTGGAGGCTAGTCGATCAAACATACTCAATGCTGCGTAGGGATCATGCGCAGGTTGCGATGGACGTTGTTGAGGGGGAGGTGGAGGAGGTGGAAGAGACAGCTGGCGTTGAGGAGGCTGCGATGGTTGCTGGTTAAAATGTGACGGGGATGCGTATGACTGTGGAGGTGGCGAATATGGTTGCTGAGCTGGTGGAGGAGAAGAGAAAGGTGGTGGGGTCGGTGCCGCATAAGCTTGCTGGGGTCGAGATGTGTAAGTTACTGGTTGTGGTGGAGGTGGCGGGCTCCGGTTCAGACTCATAGATGCCAGTGAAGCACTCAAATCCGTGGGTCGAGAAGGAGGAGGGGGCACAGGTGGTTTCGGTGGCGCTGCGGGAGCTGCAACCGATAGCCTCTTCTCCATTTCAAGTTGAGATACGAGACCGTCTCGCTCGGAGATGCGCCCCTTCGTGAACGCCTTCACGTTCTCTTGTAGGCCAGTCGTTAACTCTGAGAGTTCCGTGTAGAACTGAAGGCCTTTTCTGTTTGAGCATGATGGAGTTAGCAAGTATAGCCGTGGACGATGGAGGGCAAGCTTACGCTAAGCCATCCCGAATCTCCATATATACATCTCTCGCCCTTGAGAACCTTCTTACTGTATCTTTCTTCCTCTTTTCCCGTTCATCCCACTTCTTTGCCCCAGGACCTCTTCCTGCGCTATCCTTGAGGGTCTTCCATAGCTTAGAAACTTCTTGCAGAGTCTCTTGTTGATGAACAACAGTAGCATCAAGCCTTTGCTGATAAGGTCTGAACTTTTCTAGTTCGTTAGCAAAGAGTGCTGGCTCGACTCCAGAGTTGCGTCGATTCAACAAGAGGAGATGTGATACATCGTCCGTTTGGATCTATGAAGATGCGAACTACGTGAGCGAAAGGGTGGGGTGGTCTATAGTCACTTCAAGCGTACCTTGTCCTTGAAATCCTTGAGAACCTCGCCTCGTTCCTTAGAGATCTTGCTGAGACGTTCCAAGCGTTCATCTATTTGCGAAACCATGTGTCCAATTTTGGCCCTCTCAGTAGATTCATCGGCTTCATTGTTGACGTCCAGGTCAAGCAGACTCTCCCCGGCATTGGAACTCCGTTCTGTGCTTGCACGGAAGACATCTTCGAGGTCGTCTGATAGCAGTAGATGGATATCGCCTCGGACGGACTCCCAGAGAGAGGAAACCTGCTGGTCCGACGCAGCCGCCGCTTCGAGAGCTGTGAAATGCGATTTGAGGTCTTGTCGTAATGACTTCGAAAAACTGGCAGACGGTGCTTGAGTCCACTGATGGCCATATTTCACCCGCATCATTTCACAATCCCGGCTCTCGACTTCAAGATCTCGGCTAATGGTCTCCAATGCCTGTTGAACGGTGTCCTTCTTGCGCTGCAGCTCAGCGACCAGCCCTTCCACACCTTCACGGTCTTCAACAACGGATATGTCCTCTTTCCAGCGCCTCACATCCATAGGAACGTCTTCACCTCCACCCAATTCACCCTCGGCCATCGCCCTGAATCTAACCAGACCAGCTTTGACACCCATCGAATCAAGCGCACTACGAGCCTCGACCTCCGCACTCTCCGCTTTCTCAACTTCACCGCGAACGAGTTTGGCTTTCTCCTCTGAGTACACACTCGCGCTTTCATGCACGCTGAGGGGAATCAACCGAATGAAAAGGTCGGGGCCGATGACTTTCTGTACATCGGGTGCACCGTAGACATCTTGGATGGGAATTGGGGTCGCTACGGTAAGCTTGTCGACTGAGGGGAGCGCTTCCACAGAAGGAAGGATAGCATTGTAGATGAGGTCGTTCTCGCGCTGGGCTTCGTTCTTCTTCTCGGTGCACACGGCGAGGTGGGCCTTTGTGCGTTCCTGGATAGAGGTGCCAGCATCTGGAGGAAGGTTTGGTGACATGTTGGTAACAAAGACAGAGGAGAACGTTGCAGCTGTTCGGGAGGCTTCTTTGGCGAAAGACTCTGCTTGAGTAAATCGAACTAGAGCCTCGCCGTGTTTACTGGCCGCGCTGTCCGCTAACCCGCGGTAATACTGGGTAAGTGAGGAGAAGTACTTGGACTTAATCTACGGAGGATGCCTCAGTGATGATGCCTCGAGTGGTGTAGGAAAGTAGAATAGCCCACCTGCAGTATGGTGACCCAATTACGATCGAATATGCCCTTGCCCATGAATTCTTTCACCTCCTCGGTCAAGGACGTATACATGGCAGCCGTCTGAGCACCGACTTTCGACACCAAAGCAGCCCCCTTCTTCTCGTCTGTGCACTTCTCGAAGAAGACTTCCGTAGCCTGGGCGAGGATGACATTAACGAGAAACTTGATCACTTCGCGACTGAGATCGGTGGAAGGCGCATGGAGAAAGTTCTCGTTGATGTATGTGAGCATTCCCGCGCATGTACGGAAGTAGTAGAAGGAACGCTTCAACCCTTCGGGGTCTGATCTATTCTGGGAAGACGCGATGGACGAATGGGTGCTGGCGATCTGGAAGAGCACTGACGCCTTCTCGTAGGCTATTGAATTTTGTGTGATGAGTTTGTTCGTGAAAGCATCCCGCCATGGGAAGCTGACTCGTATTTCAGAGAAACGAAGCTCGAGCAGTTCCAACTGGCCAAAGTATTTGTACAGTAGATCGCGGGCTGTAACGAGGATTATGAAGCAAGTTTGGGGATACAAGTACTATTGAGCTCACCAGTCAGGTCACTTCCAGCGCCACGAACAGCGTCCTGTCGACATCTCTGAAGCGACGCACATTCGGCCGCATAGTTATCTGGGCTCTCGCCGTAAGATTGCGCGATTAGATTGCGAATGGGCGTGGTCCAGTCAACCTCATCGGTTGACTTCTTGGGAATGGATATCATAGGAGACTGGTGCGCCATGATTGCTCAACACCTGCAAGGATTGGGAGCTCGATGTCCACGACAGCGACGGCGACGAGGCAGAGTCAGAATCAAGAATGGAATTGTCAACTGCGCTGCAGCATTTGGCCGCGAATCAACTTTCTCAGCGGCCGGATTTGGATCAAATGGGCGTCAAAGGATTCTCAACTCCATTGATTCTACCATGTCGTCGTCGTCTCCGTCGTCCACAAAGCCCGTATCAAGTGAAGATATTGTCGGCCAAAAGGTACGAATTTGTGTTCAATGACTGGCTGCCTTCAGTGCTGACCGGTTGTCCATCAGTATGACCGTTGCGGTATGTTTCTCATCCCTTTCTCAGGCCCCGGAGGTTGGCTGATGGTAGGCGTTCAGTGGCGGATTTGTTCGTAAAGGCGTACGTCCCTCGAATTTCCTTGAAATTTGCGTTCATTCTGACCTTTTTCTGCATCAGCGGTGTCGGCTTTGGTGTTGGCGTCGTTGCCTCCGTGATCCTCTTCCGTCGTCCGTGAACTTCCGTACCTCAACCCGACGCACCCTTATCTCAAGTATTCACCTTCACAGGACGTGCATGGCCAGTCGCAATGACCACGGGCTTCGGAGCAGGCGCTGCATATGCCGATTGCGACCGCTCATTCAACCCCGCAAGAATACCTGGTACTCGAGTTGTCTCCCAAGCAGAACTACAGAAGTCCACCTAAACTGTAGTAATTCTCAAAATTCCCGGAAGCCTAAGCTTGGAGATGATAGGGCGGCTTTATAGAGGACGATAGACTTGTTTATGATTTTGCTAGTGGTACTAGGCTGCCAGTACGTTCGTTGTAGCCCGAAACCTCTCCCGTGCATTCCACCTTCGACAAAGCCCTCATACTATGGGTGCCTTATTTGTTTTCGGTTTCTTTCGGAACCGTACGTTGGGGTTTGCCCTCAACTAGTCGCTGGTATAACACGACTATACTTCGTCAGGACCAACCGCTTTTAACAGGACCAATGGGACGTACAGGATGTTGCGACCATGATAGGAAATGTGATGATTATTGTCCTCCATCGACGAGCAGGTAGTGGGAGCTTTGGCCCAAACATGGACGCGTACGTCGAGAAGAAGTGCCTCCCTCAAGCGCCCGTTGTTCAACGCGATCAGGCCACGACGGGCCACGATCCGCCACGATCCTGCCTGAATCATTATAAAGCACAAGTGAGTCATATCTTGCTTTCTCTACAACAATGCCTGAACACTCTTTACTGGACATTGTAGGCCTTTGCGACAACCTGCACATCCGCAGACAACCACCCGTTGCTTCCCCATTCAACGACGAGGAACTCATCCCCCTATGTCTACACGCCTCCCCTGGTTCTCCGGTTATCGGTCTCCTGCGACCACTTGTCATACAAAAGCTGATCGAGGAGAACTTACGTGCCGAAGAACAAAATAAACCTCAGCTTTGGGACCTCCGGTTAAATCTCCACTCGCCTTTCGTCCATCGTACGGATGGTGGTCTGGGAGCACTCAGCGCTAGCGTCGGTTTCAATGATTCGTTGGACACGCATGAAAAGCGTACGGCGGCTATGAAGGAGCTTTGTGAACGATGGCGCGATACCGGTGTCTTCGCAGAACAATGTGGACCGAAGAAGTGGAGAGATGAGATGTACCCCGTTTATAAAAATCCATTCGGAGTGCATGATCATCCTTCTTCATCCCCTGCAGGCCAGTACTTGGAGACCCTGAACTATGCCTTCGAGATGGAGCGTTCGGCGTGCTCAGTGTTTGGAATAGTCACCTATGGTGTCCACATGAGTATTTTTGAAGAAATATCTGACGGAGGGAAACCTCAATCCATTCGCGTCTGGGTGCCTACTCGAGCAAAGACCAAACAGACGTATGACTTTCTCTTCTCGCCATTATCATATTGATAAATGTCGTTGTCATCTCTCAGGTGGCCTGGCTATCTAGATAACACTGTTGCTGGTGGTATCCCAAGTGGAATGTCTGCCTTCAAGACACTTGTCAAGGAATCTATGGAAGAGGCCAGCATCTCGGAGACCATTATCCGCCAACATGCAAAGTCTGTTGGTGCGATAAGTTACTTGCACAGGTGAGACGCTCTTTAACCACTATGTATGATATCACGCTGATCCACATTAGGAACGACGCCGGTTGGCTACAACCTGAAATAGAGTGTGTATCCCTTGAACCTTATTCATTCATTCGTGATCGCCGCTGACGCCCTTCGTTTAGATATCTATATGACATCTGTATCCCTCACGGTGCAGATCCTGAACCGTTTACCCCACGGCCACTTGATGGCGAGGTGGAATGTTTCGAGGTATACCTCCTTTCCTTTCGCGAGTTTATGGTTATCGGCTCATCGTTCGTAGTACTTAGACCAAGTGGAGTTGCTCAAAAGACTCCGAGCGGGTTTGTTCAAAGCGAATTGCGGCGTGGGTTAGTCGAATGATACCTATTTCTTCGAACGACCCAACGCTCACGGTCTTTGCTCTTAGCCATCATCGAATTGCTGATAAGGCGGGGATATGTCACACCAGACAATGAACCTGATTTCATGAAAATCCTCACCCGCATCCACGGAAACTTCGACTACGACCGTTGGTGAAGAAGCAGAGGTACACAGAATAATATAGATCGAAAGCGAAAGCAAACCACTACCGGAATGTTAGAAAGAATGTATATGTATAGATTACTGTTCTCCCATGATAAGTGTATGGAAGTTGGGGAACACCAGCTCTTCTTCGACAGTCTTCCTGATGACATCCTGAATGAATCGCTCCACTCTGGTGACATTCTTCAGCACATGCTTGTCTGCCTGACCTATTTCGCTCTCGATGAAAATAGAAGGAAGCAGTCGTTGACCGATTGGAAGAGGTTTGGTGGGTCGAGGAGGGGTAGCAAGGGACGGGGATTCGTCGTCCTGATCAGGTGAGAGGTTTGTATCGAGGCTAGGAGTGCTCGGAGGTGAATCCCGCTTGGGACGATCACAAGCAGGTCCGTATGGGTCTAGCTCATCTATTATACATAGATGCACCCTCCGTCTCTCGCCCTCGTAGGCCACGGCAAGTTCACCGTTGAAAATGAGTCCGGTGATGGATAGTTTGATAGGAAGAGACATGAACATGGGTGACGGGTAGTTGATAAGAAGTGAAGTTGTGAGGGTGATACGTAAATTCGACTGCCATCGAACGAGAAAATGTAGCTGAAGGTTTGGATGCTGGTTCTGAGGTGGCACTTGTTCCTTTGATGCTTCTGGGGGTGTAATTTGCGAGTTCGAGGCCGAGCGAGAGGCGTCAGTGTTTGCTTTGTGCGAAGCCACATTTTGGGATGAGTCGTTGGGACTTCTATGTGGAGAAAAGGGGGTCGCTGGGGTTGGACTGCGAAACATAGGCGTGCTGGCCATCCCCCAAGGATGTCCGAACGGTAGCCCGCCGCTCATATAGGGCAAACTTGGCACCGAAGCTGACATTGGGACGTCATATCCTGGTCGGTAAGAGCGCAGTTCCTCCCTGCCTGCTGCACGACGGGAAACCCATTCAAAGCCTTCCTCGTCGTCGTGCGGGGGACCTTCAGTGACCTTCACTGGCCCATTCTGCGAGAAATCGTTATTCTCATCGTCATCGTCGTCGTCGAGAAAGTCACGGTGAATGTCGCGTAAATCGATGAGTTCTACATCTGGCGGGGCCGAACCGAATTCAAATGAGGTCACTTGGACTGGGCCAATGAACGAGGGAGTATTTGTTGACTGGAGCTGCCTGTTTATTGCCTGAACAAGGAAGGAGGAGAGGGACGAATCAAGTTTTGACCATTCGAGTTCAATCGACATGCCAGGAAGAAGCGCCCATCTCTCTTCTTGAATCACTGATCGCCTTGAGGCCTGTCAATCGAACCCGGTGATACGCTGACGGGGCTTCCTCGCGTTCTTCCTCGCTTCCCTTTGGAGAATAAAAAGTGCCTTTCGACACACATGCTCCTCCTGCCACTTCTTTGTCTTCCACCACCATGTCTGGTGTCGTTAGCAAATTCACAACCGCCTGGATCCTAGGTTGGGACGTTGTGCTCACTCTTTGCAACGTCGTGCTGCCTCAGAGAAAAATCGGCCATGTCACACCAAAGGGCAAGCCAGGTGAAGGTGGGAAGTGGCCAGAGTTTGTGCCTCCCAAGGAGGGGGACAGTAGATGCGCTTGTCCAGCGTTGAACGCTATGGCGAACCACGGTATGTTGTGCTCCAACTATGCTCCTTGTGGTGTGGACGACTAACTGGTGGGGGAACACACTCAGGCATTCTACCTCACGATGGTCGGAATATCACGTTCAAAGAAATGACCAGAACAATCCGCGAAACTTACAACTTTGCACCTTCGTTCTGTTACTTTGTGCCAACTTACGCAGCCAACATGCTGGGCAAAAACTACGACACGGATACCTTTGACCTCGAGGAAATAAGTATGCACAACGGTATCGAGCACGATGGCTCTATGACGCGTGAGTCTTTTGAAGCCTTTCGTAGGTGTGCATTCCATGGCTGAACATTGTTTCTGTCATCAGGCCAGGATCTGTACCATCAAAAGGACCAGGGCAAGCCGTACTTGCCATACATCGAAGAGCTGCTAGCTTCCGCGAGTGGCAAGGACAAGGCCGGCAACCCTCTGTTGACCATCGAGGACGTTGCCCACTACATGGCCAAAAGAAGAGTCGACGCTCCCAGGGAGAACCCCGAATTCACGACAACTAAATTCCACGAGAACTTTGGCAGTTCAAAGTAATTACCGTCTTCTTTCCTCCACTCCACCTAAGCTAACTAAAAATACCCTTCACAAGCTCATCCACGCTTCTCACTATTTATGGCGGCCGTATGGATGACCTTCGTCCCATCTTGGTCGAGGAGAGGATCCCGGATGGCTGGGAGTCTAGGATCAGGAAGCCTTTCGGGCTCACGATGATGACGTTCAATGTTGGTACGGTGTTCAAGGTAGAGAAGGAGTCACAGAAAGAGCAAAAGGTCTACGCTGCGTCTTTAGATGACTCTTCCGTCCATAAGAACCCAGAACCGACCCAGTAGTGCATAGGTTCCGTGATCTCGTGAACAGGACGATCTTTCCGTACAGGTGTAGCTTTATCACACGACTTGTCTTTCACGCACTGCCAATCTATCTGATTCTCTTGGACTTTCACGAACGAAAAGAGCGAGCTCTGGCGAAGTACTTCCAACCCCTGCACCCCTATCGATCATCACCGTCACCTGATGGGAACCTATTGCGCGTTCTCGGGACTAGTATGCACCATCGCCAGAAGCTCAGCCTTGCGTAACTTCTGGAGGTTCTCCATCCCTAGAATATGACTCGAGGGTTCATTCGACAAGCTTGCTGAATTCCTGGCGATAATACCTTGCAATCGGTACCAAAAATCTAGCTTTATCGTCCTGGTGGCTAATAGGGAAAGCTCCGACAACTACCTTTCCTATCCAACAGCCCAATTAACCGCACCGGTGCATCGACTCAGCGACATTCCCCATACCTGTCACCAACCCCGTTTGCTCGAGCCCTGGATCCCGGAAAATGATTTCGAGGGGTTCTATGATCTTGTTCTACACTCACACCCTTCGAACCCATGCTCTTTTGGTTCCCCGTTGAATATCATTGGCTCAACAGCCTGTCCCTTACGATTAATCGGCAGATTATAAAACGGTTATGCTCGCTTCACGCTCTCGAGGCGCTCCCCTCCCTCCTTTTTGTTTACCGTCTTGTTCTACGTCCACTCTCCCTTGACCTTCACGAACTGTAACGACCTGTCCCCCCGACTACTAGTCAAATGCAACGTGGAAGGAAGCTCTATCGTACTGATAGCTCGGGCTCTAGCGTTCCTCCAAGTGAATGCGACGCCCTACTCGGTCGTGGCGGGGAGTCAAGCAGGTCTACATACAACGCTACCACCACCGTCCTTGATTCAAGCAATGTCTCAGACGCTTACTCGGACAATATCTCCACTGAACTCATGTAAGTTATCGCCTACCTGCTAAATATAGATTTTCTAACGTTTATACGTGTCAAAGTGACCTGTTAGAGGCGGAAGTCGACAATTGGTGGTGGTGGCCGTGGCCGACTGGTTTAGTCCTGGAGAATACCCAGAGTGTTGCTAGAGACCACTTGGCATCAGAAAGGACGTTCCTTGCATATGTCCGAACGAGTCTAGCCGTTGTCTCCGCTGGTGTTGGTATGTCCTCTCAATCATCGTTGTTACGGAAACCACTGACCGACGATAATTTTGAAAAACGAAAAGCATTATCCCAGCTCCTCATCGTCCAAATGCGAACGTTCCCTCAAGTCTCTTTAGGACCTTTTGCGAGCGCCATTAGCACGGCGTGCGTTGCATTGGGCTTGACCATCCTCTTTCAAGGTCAGTCTCACGGAATCTCTAATAAGGTTTTCAACGACTGATTCACATGTCACTTGCTGCGAATGACATCTAGGAAGCACCAGGTATTTTCAGGTGCAGTCCGCGCTCATCAATGGAAAATTCCCTGTTGTTCGCTTCGGTCCTACGGCCATTTCTATAGCCCTCGCCCTCCTCGTCACCTCCACGTTTATAGCCCTCTTCATCTACCAAAAGGACATGGTCATGTCGTAAACAACTGTCGTGACTATTTCGTTGGGTTTCGTGTACTTGGTATTCTACAATTGGTATATGTGCAAGTTTATCTCTGGTTTAGATGAGAAAGAACTTTCATGCGGTTATAATACGGGCACCAAAATCTTGTAGCGTGTATCCGCAGTTGTTCCCAGGACAGCCTATGAACATAAGCGACTGGGGTATACCGAGGTGATGCGACAGTGCTGCGACGTTGACTGGAGTGAAGGCAGCGTGCACGGTCACCTAATAACGGATCGAACACGGGGTGGTTAGTGATCGTTCGAAGGATGTGGAGAAGACGGTGAAATCCTACCAGATCAACGGTTATCTGAGGGAACGCCTCGTCTAGGACTGAGCGCGAGCAGTCAGTATAAGTGACGATAGAACCGGGGATACGAGGCTCACTCCTTGCGTTAGCCTCTAATTCGGATGGAGGAGCGGTCTCGGTAAAGTGCACAAGCTTGACACAAGAAGTCGTTTCGTTCTTATGCACATACAGAATCATTCGAAAGAGGATGCTGATCTGTGTGTTTGTTAGCTAAACAGACACAACAAGGCTCGAAGTGGACAGGAACGATGCCCACCTCATCATCTTTGACAAGAATACACACGGGCTGCCGTTTCGTGGCGATCAACTTCTTCACAAGCTCCTCCTCATATTTTTTCGCGAATCCGAAGATATGAAGTGTGGGATGCTGATCGTAAAACCAGAGCGCAAAGCGAAGAAGCCTGGCTTTGTTGTCCGTCGCGACGAAAACGATCAGCACTCCTAGGAAATAAGGGGCGAAGTATCTAAAGCCCCTGTTATTTGAGGGAACTTAGAAAAGACCAGTGGACATACGCAGCAGTGGTGGGGTCGATGGCGATGTTACCACCAATGAGGGTCAGTGAAATGGCGATGGCGACGAGAACCCATAAGATAGGTGTTCGACGTTTGCGAGGTAGACGACCTCGGTTGAACTTGAGCAATAGCAATGATACGGGGAAGAGGGTCATCGTCAAAAGCCATGTGAACGAGAACCTAGGACGAGGATGTTGGTGTCAATGAATGCGGAATCATAAAGCCTAAGAATACGCACATCCTCGATATGATAGAGAGATCGCTGGCTGCACTGGCATAGAGGACGATGCATAAGAGGGAGCAAGTGATGATGGAGACGTAGGGGGAGGCAGTAGCTTTCAGAGCCCAAAGGAACATACGAGGTAGTATTCGCGAGCAGGCAAGTTGTTCAAACAGCTCACAGGAGCTGACTATACCTACGCAAAGTCAATACGGAAGAAAAAGAATTCTTTGCAAAGGATAGACACACCAGTGAGCACGCCTCCGCATAAGACTACGACCGCGTCTACAACGATCCACACTCTGAGCCAATGACCAGCGACCTATGATTTTGGTAAAAAAGCAGTTTCGTTTCCACGACAGGGAAAGCTCTTACAACGTCGGCAAGCATGCTCAAAACATTGGCACCTGATGTAATTGCTGGCAGACGAACAAGGGCGAGAACCAACGTCATAAGAAGGGTATTCAAGATGATAGCAGGGTAATGAAGGTTCCTCAGAACCAGCGGGAACGTGTCGCTCTTCATCCGAGCGGCATATGCGGGAGCGGCTATGGTGAGGAAGCGTTAACCGCGTACTTTCGCTGTAAATGGGTATGATCGTGACAAATACGTACTCTCGAAGCCGGTCAAACCAAGGACGCCCAGGCATACCCCATTGAAGACCTGTCGGACGATGGAACCTGGGGATGACGCTTGTCCAAGATGCCAGTTCTCTACAAGGACCGATGAGCCGACATTGGCCCAATGGACGCAGCTAACGATAATGAGGATGAACATGGTAAAGACCTTGAGGAGATAGAAGTCTTTAGATGATCCGCGCAAGCACTGCTGGGAGATAAGGAGAGAAGAAGCTTACATGAAAAGAAAGCATGGCCAGAGCTAGTCGAGCACTTTCTTTGACGCCAGATAGACAAAATATGGTAAATACAGCCAAAAACAAGCCGGTGCATACCCATGTCGGGAAGGGTAGGTGGACTTCTCCGGAGAGATAGGCTGCAGCCGTTGCAGCTGATGTGACGGCGGTGGAAACAAAGTCCAAGAGAAGGACACTGGCACAAGCCAATGAAGCAAATTTAGACGATACATTTGTGCTACCAAAGCAGAGTGAGTCAGGCGTTGGGGCAAGGTCAGAGAAAGATTGAAGGTTAGTTACACACAAGTAAGTGTATGGGGCTCCATTGATGGGGAGAGCAGAAGTCAGCTCTTCCATGATAGGCCTCCACAAAAACAGGAACAATGTTGCTATCAGGAGAGATATCGGGGAGCTAAAGGGAAAAGTTCATGAACACTGGAATTGATAAGAAATGGATGGTGGGCTTACTAGACACTTGAAACGGCGATGACGGCTGGAAGGGCGTAGAAAACACTTCCAAGGACTGCGTTGCCCGCGATAGCACTAGCCGTGAATTGGCCCAGGATACGGTCCCTTCTAACGCTTTGTACTCTGTCCTTCCCTATATCGAGCTCCTCAGGAGATAAATGTACATTCGATATGTTACCCCAACCAGCAAACTCAAAGAGGCTGTTGAGGTTGATGAAAGGCGAAGGCATGGACGAGGACTTCATCCCATCCTGAGCTCGCTTTCTTTGACGACGCAGGATGATGTCGGCTTGGGCTTCAGAGAACGAGGGAAGCAGACTGGGTGGGTACTGGTGCGTCGCGTCCGCGACATCACGGTAGGAAGGCTGAGGTGAGCTGGCACCGACTTCCATTGCGTGATGGTGGTGGTGAGAAGAGAAAGGGAGAGCGCTTAGTAATCGCGATATTTACTTGTTGCATGGAAACTCGTCTTTCAGCTCTTCAAAGACGCGTCCGAGTGGTTTGAGTCGCGTCAGTCCCTGATTATTGATTACGTGAGGATTACATAAGACGCGACACGCCTTCCATCCTCGGAGCCGTCGTTGGCGTCAACCCTCCTCATCATCATCACCAACGCCATGGCATACGTGGCCGTCGAGTCCGACGACGTGCGCGCACTTTCTTTAACGATGCTTTGACCTCGACTAACTCGTCTTCAAATTTAGAGAATCGAAGAAGGTCCTGAAGGACTCGAGTTCAAATGTGCGCATTCCTGCGGACTTCATGCCGTACTCATACTCACACCTTGACCAGCCTTTCTCAACGCAGATCCATCTGCACCACCGCAAAGGTCTGCAAGAGTCCAAGGCGCAGGAAGCGCTGATCGAGGTGCGCTTCGGCTAATTTACGAGTGTGATGATTGCGCAGGCTGACTTTGTCCGTGCAGGTTACCTTCAGGACCAGCCCAAAGGTGCCTCGGGTTTCTGGCAAATCGAGTATTATCAACCGTACTTTGACGTGGACACCAAAACTGCAAGTCTTGACTTCAATTGCTTCGCGTTTCTCTGCTCATATGAATTGCTCTTCCAGGTTCTAAAACGCTGCTATTCAACTCTCATCCCAACGCAGTCAGCCTACGCAACTCTACTGAATCCTGCGCCAGATCTCTACGGACCTTTCTGGACTCTGACTACCCTTATCTTCACTCTCTTCCTCAGCTCATCACTCGCTGCCTCCATCGCCACGTATCTCTCCCCAGAACCGGAATACGACTATAATTTCCAACTTTTATCAATATCAGTCTCCCTTGTATATGCCTACGGAATAGGGCTCCCCGTAGTGCTATGGGTAGCGCTGAGGTACTTGGGTGTTGGTGAATGGAGTGTTATTGAGGCCATATCTATCTGGGGGTATGGACAGTTCGTCTGGATACCTGTCTCGGTGCGTATCATGCGCCTATGTGAAAGGGCTACCCCTGATATAAATTCCAGCTTCTGTGCGTTATTCCAGTCCCACTTCTGCGTTGGGTATTGGTTGCCGTAGCATTTGGACTGTCGGGGTACTTTTTGGTTGTCAATGTGTACCCCATTCTAGCAATGGTTAGTTCATTTCTTCTCCTCGAATGAACCTTGCTCATACTCCTTTTCCTAGGCCGAGGCAAAGGCCACTCGTCTGCTGATTGTAGTCGTTGCCGTGCTTCACGCAGCGCTTGCGCTCACCCTCAAAGTCCTCTTCTTTAGCTACTACGTTTCCGAGGCAATCGGTCCAGATATCCCCTTGCCTGGCTCAGAAGCTCCCGACAACTCAACCTCGACAATTGTAGAAGCAATCAAGCGGACGCTCCTTCCATAGTACTACCTGCTTAGTATGGTACTCTGTAAAATTCCGTAGTCATACGTCATCGCGAAGTTACCCATTTAGCGCCCACATGCTTGACATTCACTCTCATCGCGTCCAGCTCGTTGCAGCTGCCGTTACTGCCTCACTTGTTACCGCTGGGGCCTTGACTGCGTACTCGAACTTGACCAGGAAAGAGCGTCGAAGAAACCTTAACGAAGAGATTCTGCGTTCCGTGTCCAATGAATCCTCATCCCAAAGTCTGCCCGACTACTCTTCGTCCTGGAAAGACGCGCCATCCTCAGCCATACCTCATGAAATATCGCTTGCATCGAATACTACCTACGATGAGGAGCTAATCCGAGAGCAATTGGCTCGTAATTACGCGTTCTTTGGTGAAGAAGGCATGGCCAAGATCCGCGGTGGGTCAGTGGCCATTGTCGGATGTGGTGGTGTGGGTAGTTGGGCTGCTGTCATGCTTGTTCGTTCGTTCGTATAACACATTCTATCTAAACTCAAGCCACGCCGTTTCTCATCGCGTTCAACAGTGGTATCTCTAAAATTCGGTTAATTGATTTTGACCAAGTCACACTGTCGTCGCTAAACCGACATGCTGCTGCGACCTTGAACGATGTCGGGACGCCAAAAGTGCTGTGCTTAGAGAGGACTCTGCGGCAGATTGCCAAGTGGGCTGAAATAGATTGTCGCGTAGACATATGGCGGAAGGAGGAGGGTGGTGCCTTGCTTGAAGGTGTAGACTGGGTAATAGGTTGGTGTCTCCTCGACCTGCAGTGTCGCACGTTGTGCTAATAACCTTCTTAGATGCTATAGACAACATAACCACCAAGGTCGACCTGTTGAAATATTGTCACGACCATAATCTCAAAGTCAGACACACCTTTTCATACCAGTCCTGAACTCCTTCTCATCGCTCTACCCCAGGTTTTCTCTTCGATGGGGGCCAGTGCCAAAAGTGATCCAACGCGTATCCAAATCAGCGATATATCGTATACGATATACGACCCCCTTGCACGTTCTGTTCGCCGGCGGCTTCGACTGTTAGGTGTCACCTCGGGTATCCCAGTTGTCTATTCCACGGAGGTCCCAGGCGATGTCAAACTCTTACCTCTTCCCGAGGAAGAATTTGAAAAAGGACCTGTCAAGGAGCTGGGTGTATTTGATGACTTCCGAGTTCGAATCCTGCCTGTTATAGGTTCGCCTTCAGATTTTTCATAGGAGATCTTCATGTTCGCTGATGGATCGTTGCGCGTGCTCAGGTCCATTACCTTCAATATTTGGGTTGAACATTGCAACGTATATCCTGTGCGAACTCGCTGGGAAGCCCATCTTGAACCCGCTCGCCATCAAAAACCGTAGAAAACTGTACGATCGTCTGCTTCGTGATCTCCTTCATCGGGAATCTAAGATGACTGGTCAAACGATCAAGTGAGTGACCCCAAAAACCCTTGATGAAACAGTATTGTCTCTAATTCTTCTTCGTGCAGCAAGCTACCGATTGATGAAGACGACGTCGGGTTGATCTTCGAAGACGTGTATCAGGGGCGCTCTGCCATCCCGCCCCACCTCGTACCTTCCAGACCGGTGCTCACCAGATGGGATGTTAGTCAACCTCTGACGCCGGAGAACTGTGTTGTACTCGATTACAACGATGCAGAGAAGCATCTGAACGCATGCTTCGTGAAAAATTCGGATACGGTTACGCCCATACACCCGAGGGATATCTGGGGCGAAGAAGTGAACGAGCTTGTCCAAAAGCGTTCGAAGGAAGTCGCTAGGCAGCGGGCTTGGGCATACTCTTACTAAGTAGGTCATCAGACCCAATAGCCACACCGTTGCAAGTGCTTCACGACGAACCTCGGCGCGTCGTCGCCGAAGGGTAGCTTCTACTCTATGAATAAACGTACCAGGGTTCATATCTTCGAACGCCCCTTCATTTCCAATCCTCCTCCCCACCGGCAAAGGCCAGTTGCGTTATTTGCTTGGCTTCTATGAACGGTGGCTTAGCTTGCAGCTTCTTGTGGTTGATATTCGCTCCATCGCGCGCACTTAGCGCGGAGTAACGAGGTTCTTCCTCACATCTTACCGCTGCATCAATGCTGGGCCGTTGCTGTGCATGCCAAGTCCTGGGGGAAAGTGTGCATCTCTAGCTCAACGATGCTCTAAGTTTGACAGTCACTTATCTGTGCTTGGGCTCGAGTTTCTGTGGGCTGGGTGGATGTGACCTTGCCAAGCGTTGCGACCGTCGTATTTCGGAGGAACCCTCATTCACTTGCGTTAATATGAGGGCTGAGGGGTTTGGATGCCCAAGAGGCCTCTATCGAACTTACGACGACGGGTTATTCATCGCCTCCTCGTCTGAATTGCCAGATCTTTGTAGGGCGTTCATGTGAACGGACTCGATGGGGCATTGGGTCAATATTGAATTAAGAGTAAAGCCAACGACATGTCGCCACATCTCACTCCGCCAACTACAATGTGGAAGTCTACGTCCTGGGGTCTTCTCCGCTGAAGAAGTCCTATACGCAAGGGGTACGAAATACTCCCAACCACCTGAAGCAAAAGTCCGGTCGTCGGTGGTCGCAGATTCACCCACTTACCGCCCGTGCATGCCTACCAATAGCAATGCCGTCATCCGCAGCTTGATTGAATAAAAACGCTTGAGTCGATGCTACCGTTCGACTTCCTTGAGATGACACAATGTATTATCTCAATTGCGTACTCAATAAAGCCATTGAGGCATCAAGACAAGTTTATTCATAGACCGATGCGAACAATGATATCCGGGGAATGTAACATCCATGTATAGTAGACCCACTCTTTTTCCATACGTTCGATTTACTCGATCAAGTACAACCCGGGCCACTGAGCGTAACGTCATCTACAGAAAGGTACCAAATACACATAAAATACAATGCACCGGGTAAACATAAATTCATGTCACATAGGGTAGAAACGTGATCAATGCGGGGTAAAAATGATACATACAAAGTCGCTTAAGTTAAGTGGGTAGCGAGAGTACGCCGATGAGGCGAGAGGATGCATAACGTGATGAATGAGCCTATGAGGAAGCATGTCAATGCGTAAGAAGCTGTTTCCAGCGCGGAAGGACCATTTCGCGTGTGGTGCTTCGGGCTTTCAGGGACAGGCTCGGAGGGTGCAGGAGGTAAATTTGCGTCCAACTCAACGGTCGGTTGAGCCTCTTTCGCGTGAGCCGCCAAATCCGATGCTGGGTGTGGAACCTCGTCCGATGACTCCGATTTCGATACCTCCGGTAGTGTTGTTGACGATGATGATGTGGTTTTCTCTGCTTCCATTTTTTCTTCTTCGACAATAAGCTCCAGAGCGAGCGATGCCAACGATGCCGGGTGGAAATCCACGGATAGCTTCTTTACGTGTGTCTGAGGGTTTTCATCTTCATCACACGCAGTTTCAGAATCGGAAAGGAAGGAGTCTTCAAAGCTATGGTGCACGAGTGTTGGTTCATCCTCTGAATCTGCAACCGACTCGGTCTCGGTTATGGACCCAGCGTCAGCATCAGCATGGGTAGAATCGGAGTCGTAGGCAGTCTGATGGTCATCGTCTTCATGGGCATCGACGGCTGGGTCGATAACCCGGAGAAGGTCATGCAAAGAAGTAGGAGTTCGGCTACGACTTTCTAGCCGTTCCGAACTAGGCACCCGTGGGGTAGCTAGCTCGTGTTCATCGGCATCTCTTGGGCAAGGGGTTTTGCTTTCCAAGACGGACGACGAGACGGTCTGAGGGACGTCCAAAACTAAGGTCAACGGGGGCATGGTCTCGCAGGTGCTAGGCGAGCCCAGTCCGTCAAGGTCGAATTTTATGACGTTTTCCTTTTCGGCCTTGGTGATAGATGCATCGCGAGTGAGGGGTCTGGAAGTTACGCCCACGTCAAGAACATCATCGACCGTCCAAGAAACGTGATTCTGGTTGTGTGACCCTGTCTTGGATGTATCTCGTATTTGTTCGATCAAAACGAGAGATATGGCTTGAATGACCTGGGATATCTCTGCATAGTGCTCGGAAGACCACCACAATCCAGGCCATTTCGAGACCACGAGAGATAGCTGGGTGAGTGTCTCAACAACGAGGGGAAAGTCCTTCGGTGCGGTTTCGTAAATCCACGGTGACAAGAACGCAAAGGCAAGGCGAACGGAGCCAGCAGTTGTATCTCGCAGTCGTGATTCGAAAGGTAGCTGAAGAAATCTTTGGGATCGATCGCGGCAGAAATGTTTAAAAGACGGTTTACGGCCTGATGCACTCCATGAATATCGCTCAAGAAGTGTCATGGCGGACGATTGATTGGCAAGTACTTCTTCGGAGCGGAGGAAGTAGGATGGTAGTTTCTCCAAAATTGATGGCAGAGGTATTGAGGCAAACACAGCGCTTGGAGGGATAGAACCATACACAAGGGTCGTCTGTGACTCTTGGCAGTACTGATGCCATTTCCAATGGTTCGCATGACGTCTGAAAAGACGAAGTTCAGGCTGAGACGATAATACGGTCACTGAAGATTGATCTTACTCTGTGGGCTTCGCTGATGCGAGAATCTCTGCAGCCGTGAAGCTGTGGTGAGCAATATCTTCTGCTCTGATGATGGCGATGTGAACATCGTGTTTGAAACCAGAATGGTAACGTCGCAATCCTTCCCAAACTGACCAGACAAAGCTGAAGGAAGTAGATATGAAGGATGAAGCCGACCGAGTGGTCCAGTCAAGATGTCTGATGACGTCCGTGTAACTAGGGCTTGCTTTGTTCCATGGTACGTCAACCGGCGACAAGTTCTTCGGGCTCTCGGAAAAGGCCTCGTTGAACTTTGGGGCGAGGAAGTAGGGATCTGTCGCATCGGAAAAGGGGGAACGTTCTTTAGGAGTGTAAACTCGAAAGAGGAACGCATTCCCCTTGAATAGTCTACTGAATTCGATGATATCACCAAATCCATATTGCGGCAGAGAAACAGTGGATGGAGACGAGGAAGACATGGTGGTATGTGAAGTAGTTGGCGGCCGATGCTGGCGATAGTTGCAGCCTATATACGGGCTGATATGTATCGAGGCCTCGTGGATGACATACGTTCTGGATCTCGTGAACGTTGAGAAAACGTTGTCTAGCCCGTTTTAGCTGCCCGGAGGCAATGCGAAACCAGGAGCAGATGCCTCGAGGGTTAATGCTCGCAGTAGCTGAGACATCAATTTGGTCAACGTTCACATCCACGCCTTCCAACACGCAGTACGCATTGACTGTTTACAACCAAGTTCAACTCGGGAAGCTCCTCGGATGTCACGGGCAATTAGGGGCTTGCTTCATCGCGTGACCGACGCATCGAGACTTGACACACACCCTTCCTCATCGCCGACCACGACGAACTCGCCTCAGAATGGTATCAGCAGACAACCTCAACCTCGATGTCCTTGGCCTTATATTTGCCTTCATCAATGCAAAGGGTGATCTTGCCTCAATTGCTCTTGTCAGCCGGTCTTTCCTAGCAGGCGTCACACCGAGGCTTTACTCGGTCCTCTACTTCACCATGCGCCAGGCAAAAAGATATCCAAAGGTATGTGAACTGGAATAACTGCGTCTTACTGCGAGCTGATTTAGCCATGTGTAGTTGATGACTCCGTTCGCGACAATCGTGGCACACCCACATCTTGCAGTTCATATACGACGCGTCGGTTCGTAGTATGATTATCTTCGAGGCGTGATGTGCATGTTCAATCTTCTCGCAGAAATACGCTGCATACCCACCATCAAGTCCCAACTTCATCCCACATTTATGCACGAATGCACGTCTGCCCTTAGCCTCGCTTCCAACCTTAGATCGTTTCGGTGTAGCCTTAACGCTACCCCTCTTTTCTTGCCTTGTCTCCAAGCTAAGAAGAATCTTGAATCCCTGAGACTGAACGCAAATCTCACCACTGAAGCCTCAAAACTCCTTATAAAGGTGATAGACTTGACCACTTTGGCAATCGATCATGGATCGTGGAACCTACTTGACATGCTGCCATCTTGGACGTTATCAATGAAATCTACGTTGACATCATTGACGCTGCACGTAGGTCCGCCCAATCTTTGCTGCTCTTGTTTTTACAATATCAAGTAGAATTGCGCGGATGTGAACGAGTCTATCCTACAACCTACTATTCAAGGGCTCTCCGCGCTAACACAACTCAACATCATCGGTTGTCCTGGCATTGACCACAGCCATGTATTCCGGCTGTTGCACCTCACCCCTAGACTCGAAAGTCTGGCCTTTACTGTTACTGTGAGCCTCCTTGTG
The DNA here is from genome assembly GCA_002583695.1 of Pleurotus salmoneostramineus. NCBI lineage: Eukaryota > Fungi > Basidiomycota > Agaricomycetes > Agaricales > Pleurotaceae > Pleurotus > Pleurotus salmoneostramineus. The sequence continues at coordinate 32,838 of BEWF01000294.1, forward strand.
AAAGGCTCGAACTTCTATGCACATACGCTTCACAGGAATCCCCATGCAATCCTGACTACAAACCATTTACGCTGCGTCAACTCAAACACCTTGCTTTTGATACGAAATACTCCATGCTCGCCCCTTTAACAATACCAACTGTATCTTCCGTCCTTGACATCATCAATTCGGCCTCATCCTCTCTGACCTCGTTCACGGCCAAACTGGGTGACAGATCCTCTGCCTCAGACTTTCTTGACTCTCTATTGAAGACCCACGCCTTCACACTCCGGACAATTGCATTCGTAGGATGTTCGGTCAACAGCGAATGCATCAGTCGCATCTGCAGAGGCTGCCCACACCTTGAACGCCTGGACCTTCATATACCACTAGAAGAACTTGTACGTGACCGTTTATGCTTCGGATGGACCCTCTACTGATCAAGAATAAAGGTCGTCTTTGGCAATGCCATATCCCATTCCACTAGTTTGCATACTCTTGTGGACTTGGGAGACTCTTCACATGCCGCCCATGGTCCACGGTTGTTCCTCACCTCAGACAGTGCTGGTCACCTGATGGGTCACGCTCGTAAACTTACAAAAATTGTAAGCAGCGGCAAAGTCTGGACTGTCAGTGATTTTTTTCCTTATCCATTGACGCCGACGTTTACCTGGCTATGCAGCCCAAGCGAGGTCCATCCAACGCCTTCTTGGCCGTTGTTCCAGATCGCGTCCGAGGTGACGTGTCGGAGAAATACTGGTTTTTACCTCGTGAATAGAGGCAGAGACCTCTGTATTACATCGCATTTCGTTCCATATACAGATACATATAAATAATCACATGATCGCATCTTTATCATACACTTCGCGAAGCATTTACTTCCAATAAACGATGACCCACATCCACCGGTTGCCCTGAGCTGTCGATTTTGAAAGGAGATTTTGGTGTTTCACGTGGAGAACACAGGATGGAATGGAAGGGGTTCGACTTCTTTGCCTTGGGCCACCGGGTAGTATAACTGGCCCTCACCGATTTCATCGCCTCTCAACTTGATTTGATTCGGAATGCTTGACTACTACGGCGCAACCAAAAAGCCCAGCGATACCTGCCATGACCGTGTGGTACGACTCGGGTTTCTATTTATGAAAATCCGTTAAGCGAGCAATCCTTAAGCGGGTTTCAGGAAGGACGTACGTTTCCAGACCGTGGTCTGTGATGATCATACCGACGTGTGCGGGCGGGACCTTCAAATAACTGCACTAGCGGCCTGTTGGCACCTGGCGACGTATTTCCGGACGGCACTTGCGAAAATTGTCTGACGCCAACAGGTCCCGACCTGCGGACACGGGAAGCGTGTTCTAGCGCTGGATGGCGAGGACGAGCGGGGCCATCGAAGATGATGGGCGGTGGAAGGGAAGCAGGGAGTGGGTTCGGGTCAAAGAAGGAATTTTGAACCGACACGGAGTCGGCTGGGGTATATTTTCTCGGTGACATGGAGCTTCCGGCAATACCTAGGTGAATCCTGGATTCACCTAGTTTGTATGGGACGTCGAATATGTCGAGTATAGGTGGTAATGTTTCCTCCTGGACATGCCCAACATTGAGCGCCGTCGAGTGTGCATTAGCCGTGGTAGGAGGAAGCCGTGCGCGGTCGCGGCGAGAACGAGTGGCTCTCAGCAAGGGCGCAAAGGCTTGTCGTTGCATGAGGGAGATTGGGTTGGTACCTGGGAGTGCCAAGGGCAGAAATGAGTCCTTTTAACTCAACTCTGTTGCTGCATGACAAGGGCAAGAACCCGTGCTATTGAATGGTCACGTCGGTTCAATCGCCCGGGAAAAACGGTCCTGTCGATGTTTCCCAGTGTAGATGCCTCAAGGGTATGTGTGACTCGAAAATGACCCGAAGGAGTGGGGGACGCGAAAACCTCGCGTAGAAATCACCTACACTTGTCACAATCAGAAGGTGTAGGAAACTTTTGTACACCAGGCGTTAGTGATATCCGATCTAATTTGGAAGTAACTTCTCGTTCCCTATTTGAAATGGTAGTCAGCGATGATGATGCGGAGATAAATCGCGTCTGGCCTCTTCGTTGCAGCTTCGTTGCAGCCTGAATGAACGGACAGGCACCTTCTCCAACTCATCACGAAATCGTGGGGTAGACGTGGTGAACGTGCGCCGTTTTGAAGTCATATAGTGGTCAACGCCACCAAGGCGGATGGCCCATCGAAGACGATTTAAGCATTTTCGAAGGAAGAGCCAAGCTGAAAGAATGAGAATTACCGCCTAAACTCCACAGCAGACTACACCCATACACATCTATGTCAACTCGAGGGCAGGAGTGTGAGTATTAACCTCGGTGACGGCGAGGGAGAAAAACAACATTGAAACCCGTGAGTCTTGGAACTCACTTTTGCCAAGAGATCTGTCGAGGTTTACCGTTCGATAGGCAGGAGTTCTTCCAGCAAGGATGCCAAGTCCAACCAACACATTCCCTGACCATCTCATTTGTGGAGAACTAGTCTTGTCCCATACGAAGCGAACAGTCGACTACGCAGTGGAATTCTCTTGGCAAGTCTGTAGGTTACAAGTGGTTCCCGATATCCGTGGGGTGAACATGGAATCGCTGTCTCATATCTCGGGAGATACCATCGTTGAGAGATATCGAAGGATGAAGGTTTGGTGTTCGATGGGAATTTGCTCCACGGGAAAGCGCTATGCGATAAGGACGCTTGAGTGAAGGAGAGACTGCACGGTTAACGACAATAGCTTGCGTTCAAACTGACAGGGAGACTATATCTAAAAGAGGTCATGCAATCACCATATACGGAATCCCCAGGATAATGGACCCTGCAGCGCTCGGTATGAACCAAAACTATATGGCGCGTTCTGCGTTGTAAAATACAGTGACATGACCTATACCGACGATTCGGCCGATAATATTTGTTCAGTCCTCCTTCGAAGCATAGAATGCCGAATGTAGCTCTACTTACAAGGAACAGACTGGGTGGGTTTCTCCGTCAGCATCTCTCTTCCGTCATGGTTGCGTCTCCTTAGTCGTACTTGGTGTGGGTCCAGCTGGGTTGTTTCCAGTTGGCACATCTTGATTACCGATGGATTGTAGAAACTTGGCGTTATTAATCTTAATTTGTTCCTAAAGACGGGATAAGTGCGACTGTGAAACATTCAAAGGTTTATAATTACCTCCAGTCCTTCAAACCAGGAGGTTGGTTGATCGGTAGGGCATGATTCACTATAGATTAACATGTAGGGCCCGGCGCCTAGGTGTATGCCAGTCGTATCGGTGAGAACTACCTCTTCTGTGACCTGAAGGAAGGATAGGTAAGCCTAACCATTATCTCAAAGTGTATTTACCTGGGTCACTTCCGTATCCACGGTCTTCCACCATGCATCATTATAGTATATGTACGAATATATCTGCCTTCGTCCAGGAATACCTGTGTGTATGAATACGGCGCGAAGATCGTACTTCGAAAGGAGGGAATGGTCAGTAACAGGGCGCGCCTCGACCTTTCTAAGGCGTACTTTATGTTTCTGCAATTCCGGACATTCAAAAAGGCGCGATTCTTCGTCCTTCAGTCTAGCTGTTTCTAAGTCGACATCTACACGTGCAAACATAAGTAAGGATACCGGAGGAAAGAGGTGTAAAATACTTTTAGCCTCCTCCTCGATGTTCTTCAACACCGCCTTCAACTTCTGAAGCACTAGATCGAGTTTCCGACGACGTTCACTGTCGTTCTTCGCATCGGCGAGATGTTGATAATAATGTATAGATGCGCGAAGGGCTTGCAACCCATCGGAGCCCTTTACGGATCGGTTTTTAGGCGAAAAGTCGGTCAAGCAGTAGGAGCCTTCCTTACGTTGTTAGACTGGGTGAGTATCTGCTTACGTTGATCGAGTTCTTTCAACCTCTTCTGGATAATTTGTTGTTGTACACGTTTTTCATTGGTAATCTTGAGGTTCTTTCCAAGAAATTGGTCCATGTACATGGACTTCGGATAGGTGAATGGCTCCGCCGAAGACGTGGAAAACGATAGACTTTGTTTGACTTGAAACGTGACCACTTGTGATGGCTCGAAGATGAGTTCATGTTTCGATTCAACGTCCGTATATTCCGATAAGCTATTGGAAAGGCGATTGAGTAGATTGTTTGGTGCCGACTGGGAGCTGATATCAAGCATAACGGTGCAAGTTTCTGCCGAGTCCAGAACGGTGCCCTCGGGCGAGGCTTCAGAGATGACGACCTTGCCATATTTGAAATTGAACAGGCGAAAGCTGAGAACGTTTGAGCAAAGGGATGATTGAAGCATGGAGTCTTACGGTGGTTGCGTAGGTTCCGTCGTTTTTCTAGACCATTCGTCGATGGTGAAGGCAGCTTGTCTTAGAAACTCTGATGTTGACATTAAATACGTAGATAGACAAAGGAGTGGATATATTACCTGCCGAAAGGTCTCCGATGAAATCGTTCGGCCCGTTACAAGATCTTGCTTTGAACCCACTCAACAAATCAGAGTCTCCTAGCAATAGTCCAAGGGCGCCAAGATCCATATGGGCGTAGAGCTCGATTAAAGGCGACAAAGGACAATCTACGACGACAATGTAAATGATAACAGAAAGTTGGTTGCATGAGACTGACCAGCATCTTCATCGCCAAGCATAACACTCAGCTTGGCGAGTGTCTCTCTAACTTGAGGAACAAAGAATAAGGCTTGTAGCACCTGAATTGTAAGTTACATTGCTGATGATGCGGGGGCTTATAGAGAAAAACCCATTACCAAAGCTGCATATGCTATTGAAGCCGACTTCGTACGAAAAACGACGGGCCTGAAGGTATTGATGAGAACAACCAGATAGCCTGAGGTGCACAGAGATCACGTACTTATTCCCGTCGCGGACGCTACGCTCGAGTGGGACGGGGGGATCTTCATCGCTGTTGATGAAATCATTGTAGCTGGCTTCGATAGCCCTGCTAAGAGAATGATCGTCTTGCGACATGCGGGCGTCTGCAGGTTGCTGACCATTTCAATGCGTCAAACCACATCTGCACGCCCAAGAATCGCCACTAACAGTTGAAGGCACTACAGCCCACGCTGGATCTGGAGCGCGATCACTGGGCCGAAGTTGATTCTCGCTATCGTGTGTTTGCATGGACAAGTTCAGCGCGCGAGTAAGCTCGTCGTCTTCTGCGGTTAAGTCGATGACTGGTGGGGTAGGAGTAGGTTCAGAGTTCGCTACGTTCAGAGAGCCTAGCCTAGATGCCTCTTTCAGCATATCGTTAGCAGTCCCATCGATGAACGCAGTAGCAGCCTTTTGAACGTCGCCATTGCATTTACGAAGGACTTGACGAGCCGCTTCGTGATCCAGTTCGCCTCCCATGACCGCAGCTAGCATTTCGATGTTCTCAGCCTCCTGCGCGGCATTCTCGGTTCCAGTGTATTGCATTTCTAGGAGGGCGACAGAGTTCGAAGGAGACCCGTGGTGACCGCAAGACAAGAAAGAGACGGTTCGAGTTTCGCTTGGCGACATATTACATAAGCATCCCCTATCCCCTTATTTAACAAATAGGATCAACCCTGACTTTCTTCACCTCCATACGCGTTGCTTTTGTGTTTCGGAGTGAACGACCAGCTCTCTGGTACTGGCCCAAGGAACATCTCCGATATTTTAACCCAGTCCCTGCTATCAGGACTAGCCAATAAAGTCTCTGCCAGGGCGTTCAGAATGCGTTGATAACGGAAGGTGCCATGGGATATGACATACCTAACTCACTTCGGCCACGGAATGCTGGGGCGCGATCATTTATCCGGCCAGGCAGAGTCTCCAACAAGCCAATGGGTATATATCGATATTGGAAGGATAGCGCTTCACAGAGATACCGACGCGTCGTATTGATCCCTGCAGTATCGGAACCGAAGTGGCTAGCGTAACGGGCCCTACTCAGAGACGTTATACCAATGTTTTGAGCATGTTCCTCACCTTATTCCAAACTCGGCGTACTGGTTACGCGTGTCCTTCAGTTGAAGGACCGCAGTATGAATCAAAAAGACACTGCTTACCTGCTTAATCAGGTCTAATCGTTCTCTGGCACTTATGTCCCACTCCCGGTGTTCCTTGATCTCTGTGAAGATCCATGGTTTTATCAATGCACCGCGCCCAATCATTACACCATCAACTCCGCTCTGTTCAACAGCAGACCAATATCCTTGAGAAGAGAAGCAATCACCGCCTCCGAATATAGGCACAGATGGAACTGTCGTAAACCATGTGCATTAGCCATCCCGACTGGTCGATCCCCGTGTGAATGCACCCAGAGGTCGACTCACCATCTTCTTCTTCCTCTTTTGCACGCACTGCCTGGACACATTGTTTGACGTAATCCCAATCTGCCAACTTCGTGTAGCGTTGTTGCCTGGTGCGACCGTGAAGCTACCGAACAGGAAGTTCAGCAAGCGGAATGCAAATAAGACCATCCGGGAAGATGAGGTTACCGTGATACACCCAACGTCCCACTCGCAACTTAGTCTGGGCATGATCTTGTGGGCAGTGTTACGTCCATCCTTCACACCTGTCCGAAGCTTGACGGTAACGGGGATATCTCCGAGTGCCTTATTCATCCCCACTATAATCTTTCCAAGTTTGCCGGGTGCGTCTAGCACTGGATGGTACAGGGGTGAGATCAGAGTTTAGGAAGCAACAGACTCCACGACGTACGGGCCGAACCACTACCGGACTGAAAGACCAAGTCAATTGGGCAGCCACAATTGACATCCACAAAATCCACGTTGCCCGCACATTCTTTCGCTATTGCTTCAGCGGTAGGAACAAGTGTCGCCGGTTTATTACCCGCGACTTGGACCCCGAAGACGGTCTCTGAAGGATGTCGGCGGACGAGAGACCATTCTTCCTTGGAACCAGCTAGGAACGAATTCGCCAATCCCACTATCCCATTCATGATGTTAGTAAGTTGATACGGCGACTTGATAATAACTTATCATTCTTACTTTCGCCACAAGTTATGTCGGCGCCATACGCAACGCAGAGCCTACGGAAAGGCTGGAGGAAGGAGAGCCAGTCTAGCGATTTAAGTCATAGTCTTGTGGGCACTGCTCACCAAGTTTCCAACAGTGGTCAGCGGTGCTAAGTCTTGATAGGTAAAGACCTGCGATTCATTATGTGCCTCAAGTCAAGGAACAATTGGAATCTTACAAGTCTTTCCAGACCAGTGCAAGCGCTTTTTCTCAGAAAACCGCATTGGTACGTCAGGTGTATCAATCTGGGCTTCCGTAACTTCCGTCATTTTTGTTTCCCCTTGTGTCGCGGGAGATGTTGCTTGGGCTAGTGTCTCCGTCGAGTCCGTATTCAGAGGATGCTCTAGTGTCGGCTGGGCATCATCATCGGTTTTCTTCGCGCCTTCATCCGTTTGTATGTCCTTAAGGTATGCCGTCGAGATGGGGAAATCATACTATAGGACGAGACATCGTAAGTCCATGCCACTACCAACTCCTCGGACCCTGAGCAACATACTTTTTTAGTTCGCAGCGCTTTCAACACGTCCGCAGACGCGTAGTTGAGCTCAGTTCCCGACACCACGGAGATTGCCTTTTGTTCTGGGTTACTTGCTAGCTCCAGGGCGCCGCTCTCGTTTTTGCGGATATGTCCGCCGAGGAAACGACATTTGAAACCGAATCTGGACGCTCAAAGTATTGAATGAAAAACAGTAAAGCGAAGATGCTCTTGGGAGCACATACCTGCATTCTCCGGTTTCAGCGAAAAGGGGACACACGGTCTCCAGATCCAACGAAGGATGCTCGGGGTCCGACACAGCTGGTTGTGGCTCGTAGAATGGTGGCGACTCCAGTATATGATTCGGGTTCGCTATTCGTATGTCAGGTGGCTTAGCCCCAAGATACGCGCCGATGTCATGGGTAAACCGACACCTAGTTACACAGAAAAGAAAAGAGTTAATTGGTTCTTCACGAGTTGAATTGAAAGCCACGCGTTCAAAGAAACCGCGGAAGAGAAACAAGAAAGGATCGTGACATACTTGTCTCCGAATTCACACATTTGTCCTGTGGCGATTTTCCAACACACTTCTACCTCATCTCTGACCTTCCCAAACCTCCGACCTTTGTTCGCACCTCGCTGTGCCTTCTTTTCGGCTTTACTCCGTTTCTTTCGTGAGGGCCCTACCGACCGAGCAGCGCCGTGATCTTCATCACCGTCTCCGTCGCCGTCTCTGTCTCTGGTCGTGCGACTCGGACCTTGAGCGTGACTTCCAGCGCCTTCGGCTGCATCGTCGTCAGGTTGGTTGGGACGCTGGTCGCCTTCACCAACGGACAGTAGGTATCTGATCAAGATTTAAGTTTAAACTTCAATCATAACCGTCGCGGGAGGGTAATAGATAAGAGCAAAAGCATGCACAATCGGTTGGAAAGTGGGGAATGTATCTCTCATGGGCAATGGCAATAAAGGGGAGAAACGTCCTCACTCAGACTTGACGGGCGCTGTTCCAGGTGGAAAGCTCATATCAAGGGTGATACAATGTTTGATGATAGCGACAACTTGAATGTCCGAGTGGAACTAGCTGCAGGTGTATCGTTACGCACGCACAGCGGGCGCTGGATGAGTGGTTGAGCTTTGAGGCTGATTCTCGGGACAAGACTGTAGCTGTAGCGATCGTTGATAAAATGTTTTGAATGCGGCAGAAGCCTGGGACGATTGAGGAATTTGCTAACCTCGATTAGGGAGGAGTGTTACTTGAAAATGAAAGGGCGTCGAAGTATTGGTGATCGAGGGCTAGAAGGGGCGGTCCGCTCAAGCGCCAAAGTGTCTGACATTTACTCCCAAGTTCAGGTACTACCTTCCTCGAATGACTTAGACATGGCATGAGAGAGAGGCACTTGGCGGATGGATAGAAATATTTATAAAAGGAACAACAGCAACAACAGATGGGACCTTCCTAGGCAACTACATAGATCATTGATGTACGATTAGCCGATAATAAACGTATGGCAGTAAGGATATGAAACGAAAAAGAGTCTCAAGTGTGGTGTGGTGTGGGCATTTCCAATTACGCCGTTTTCGATCTGTATTGATCAGCAGGCCGCATGACTGCGCGTCCCCTCTTATCACGGTAGAATAAAACGTCCCCTGTTTAGCCCATTTGTGAGCTGAGAGATGGAGGAGGCAAGGAACCGATACGGACCTTCATCCTCAACAAATTGACATCTGTTGTAGCTTTCCCACAAAGCTTGAAAGACAGGTTTTTCCGAGTAATGGTAGTGGTCGCCTATGAAATTCTTAAGGTACGTGGTCGCTTCAGGGCCATTGTCTAAAGAGGGCGTTAAGTATGCAGACGCGAAGGAGAAATTAAGCGGCGTACAGAATGGCATTTTGGGGAAGAACTTGGCACGGAGAAACGGATTAGATAAAGTGTTGAATGATTGCGAGGCACAATCGACTTACATGGTGGATAACGTGGAAGTGAGCGACATCATGAAGGAAAAAGCGTCCTTGCCATCCCAAGAAGTTGCGATCTACGGTAGCAGCGGCACCACGCTGGAAGTTCCACTCCTTATTGCGATAGTGTGGAAGATCAGGAGCGGTGTGATGGAGGTAAGTGATCATGATAACTATCAGGTAGCTGCATTTAGCGGGTGTAAAAAGTTTATTGATGGAGGTGAAACGAGACGTACACCAATGCGAAACGGCTAGCCATGGGATCCCGTAAAATTTGAGGACGTTTGCTGTTCCGAAGGTGGAGCTTCCCCAGTTGACAGCGTAGACCATAGCTGCAATGCCGAGATTGGACATGATCACAGCATTACGTTGTTCCTTGGTAAAGAGGATTGAGTTGGCTGCGCACGGATAGTGAGATTGAGATACACGGTCATATATCTGTGATCGGGAGAAAGAAGACTTACGATCAAAATGATTGGTCCACTTTGGATAGCCTTTCTGTCCCGATACATTGAACACTGGCAGAGGTATGAATGACTGATGATCGGGAATTGCGGCGAGTGGGGGACTTACACAAGTAGGCAGGGAAAGCTAGTAGTTGTTGACGCACAAGGGCGAAGAGAGTGTAGAGGGGGGTGTCGCCGAAGTAGTCCTCGTAGTCAATAGAGTGTGAGTGATCTTCCTTGGGAATGTTTAGGTCGGAACGGGTCTTTGGGACGTAGACCTCGTCACGCTCCATAGAGGCATGGTTGCTGTGATGTCTGTGATGTGAGATCTTCCAGCTAAAGTAGGGTGTCCAGAGGGCCGTGTGGGTAATCTAGACGAACAAGTGAATTGATCAGTGATGGCTCGCGTCAAAAATCAGAGATCAAACTGACAAAGCCAATGATATCGTTGACGATTTTATAATCTGAGAAAGCGCCATGTCCGCACTGTCGGCAAATGAGTGTTCGGAAGATGTGATAAAATCCGAGGTGGACTCACCTCGTGTCCGATGACCCAGATACCGGTAAAAACAAGTCCCTGGAACCACCAGCTATGCGTCGGGTGGTCAAGAGATCTGCAAGAAGCAGGGGAACGGAAGGGGACATACTAAAGAGCCCAGGCAGCGAATCGACCCATCTCGGCGCCGGCGGGAGTGAGAAGCGCTCGGAGCGAAGATTCACGGAAGAAAGGGTCGATGTAAGAAGCCAGATGCCAGAGCGTGGCAGCCATGGTGAGATCTCTGACGAGGTAGAGGAGACCTTTGGTGGTGTTGCGCCGGAAGAGGTGAGCTGGGATGGCAGCACGAATCTCCTTCAAAGACCTGGCGAGCAGGAATGAACATAAGACTCTATGTTTTGGGAGCGGGGGGACGTACCACGGCATGGGGGAAAAGGCCGGAAGGGAGGATTCATCGTAGGTGTTTGTGATGGTGACGCTGGTGGTACTCATTGCGAGAAACCGTGTAGCCTGAGGAGGAGGAGGACATGGACTGGAAACGCGAAGCGACTATTTATACTTGGATACAATTTCTTGAAGACTACCTCGCATCTCAGATCCACAATCAAAATAATATTTTATTGCTGTAAGGCCGCCCAAACGGGGAAGAGGGACCCTGGACACCGCTGGACGACTGTTTCCGGGGATAGAAGTATAGTATGTTCAGCAACTTTGGGCCACCACCGCCATCATGGCAGAGCACATTCCCTGCGAGACGACCAGCGATTTGTCGATTCTCGAGCCAGACCTGCGCGGTGTGATTGCGCTGCTCCCAAGCACAAACGAAACAGCGACCAACGCTGACACAGTCGTTCGTTTCATGCGTGCGATCCCCCCAAGACCGCATGACGACCCAGACATATCCAAGATCGATATCATGGTCTCCGTCCCAGATGCTGACCCCGACCAACCCGCCACCGCTCTTCGTGTTTACATACCAAGACAAGCTGCCCCACATGACCGTTTGCCTGTCTTGCTTTGGTCGGCAAGTTCTGTATCCACTTCCTTCGTTTCAGCCATACTCATACATTCTTCTGAATCGCGACAGCATCATGGTGGCTTCTTTTCAATGGGCCCACTTCGTCTCGACCCGTTCTGTTCAGCTATCGCTATCGCGGCTGGTATAGTCGTCGTTGCGCCTGCCTATCGGCAAACCCCAGAGAACCCGTTTCCGGCTCGTGAGTAATCTCTCTTTCACTTATCGCATCTCTATACCCGATCTTCCTTCTCACTCTTCTTTTTTTTACCCCCTTCTCTTGCGTGCCTTTCTATACAGCCTTCAATGACGCATACCAAGTTCTTCTCTGGCTGACCCAGTCGGAGCAAGTTCGCCACTACTCTATTGACCCGACCCGTATCGCAATCGGTGGTACCTCAGCGGGCGCGACTATCACCGCAGGCATGTTCCTTCGATACCGGGATGAAGGCAAAGATGTCTCCCGGATTCGTCTTCTCATTCTCGAAGACGGTAGCTACACCAACAAGTCTACATCTTACTCAACATTCCACAACCCCATCAACAAGCTTTGGAACGCCAATGTCACCCGCTTTATGTGGGAGATGTACTTGCCGCAGGGTATCACTCACTTGGAACAACCGACACTCGGATATGCCGTTCCAGCCCTCGCCAACGATTTGTCACAATTTCCGCCTACAATGGTGCTTTGCGCTCAATGGGATGACTTGACCAACGATGCGATCGCATTCGCTCATCGTCTACTCGAGTCGGGTGTTGCAACTGAAATACATGTAAGTTTTAGGCGACTGTCCGGATGTTTCATCTTTCGTGTCTGAGCTAATCGGTCCGCATGTCCAGAATTATCGCGGTACCTTCCACGTCTCTGATAAATTAGTCCATGACGCCAAGTCAAGTATCAAGAAACGTCAAGATATAGTAGATGCTCTGAAGGCATTGCTTTTTTAACCTTTTCCCTCGCATTGCCTTTCGCAATAGCAGATGATCATGCCATCCACATGGGTTATTGGTACCGTTCTCGCCTCGGGTCCTCCACAACTCGGTACGCTATCGTATCGAACAGCTGACGGCTCATTGCAACACAATACATCAATTTTTCTCTGGTTGTGTGTGCCAATCGCAAATTGAAGCCCGAACGGATGCAAAAATGGGTCCGGGAGTGTGCAGCGGAGCGTTTCTGCTTACGGGAGGAAAGGGCATCTGATGGCAAACTCGTCTTTCCGGGTACGCATTACCGTACTGATAGGAATGAGGTTTGCTTCCTTGCCCCAGTTGTTGATAAATTCCGTACTTACTATTTTCTTCCAGAGTCGGCTCATGTGTAACCCACGTCCCTGATTGGGCTGTCCGGGGTCCATGAATCTCGATCTCGCGGATCCATCACCTTTTTTGCTTGTGGGTGCCACTTCGTGGAATCAAGAGAGACATGTTCGTCTCAGTGCCTATACACGCACTTTTCCGCAATACCCGACTTTAGCGGTTCCCCGTGAGGCCATTGACAAGACCCCATCACTTTACCATGTTTGACCTTTCTTCAAATATAGCTGCCCCATGTGTCCGTCATCTTGCCACCCACCCCTCCTCCTCGTCCCCCCCTTCAGTGACCTCCACCCATGCTCAACATATTCCGCGACGGACCAGAGTTTACGGCTCGCAAGGAGACACCTTTCTCACCCCCAGAGGTACTTGCATTCGCTGGGTTACAAGGCGCGGTCACTCATTGCTCGTTCCATTCTTCGGTCTATAGGTTACTATAGCGCAGTTACACGCAGCCGTTCCTAAACACCTGTTCAAGAAATCGACTGCAAAGGGCTTGTACTACGTGTTTCGCGATGTCGCATGCGCAGTAATTGCCTACAAACTCGGGACTATGATCAATCCTCTTGCTACTTTCCTCCTTCGCGAAGGATGGAATGCACTTCTCGTTGGAGTTCTCAAGTATTCGCTTTGGGCGATATACTGGCATTGGCAAGGTGTTATTCTTGCGGGCTGGTGGTGCCTCGGTGAGCCTTCGAGCGTGGTCGTCGAATTCGACTTGGGTGTTTAACCTATCTGAAGGTCATGAAGCCGGCCATGGAACTTTGTCACCCTACGGATGGCTCAACCATGTGCTCGGATTCTCCCTTCATACGGTACGTTCTCTCTCCGTTCTCCTTCTTCTAGTGTTTGATCGCGATGCCGCCCAGTTCCTTTTGGTGCCCTACTATGCTTGGAGGTCTTCTCATCACGCGCACCACGTGGGTTCCCTTTTTTGAATCCGTTTCACGCCTTTGATTAATTCATACCAAAATACACATCCTATAGAAAGCCACGGGTTCCATCGAGCGCGACGAGAACTATGTACCACGAACTCGGAGTGATTACGGCCTTCCTCCCCCGCAAAAAGCGCATGCGCGCGATTATCACGAAATATTCGAGGAAACCCCGATCTACACACTTTTACGCATGCTGCTGATGCAGTCTCTCGGTTGGCAATATTATCTCGTAGCCAACGCTATGGGATCTCCAATGTATCCCAAGGGAACTAATGTGAGCATTTCCTTCTAACAACACCTTCGCAGCTGTACTGCTTTCTATGGGTCATTGATCATTAACCCTTAATCAGCATTTCTTCCCGTCGTCACCCCTCTTCAAACCACACGAACGGAACGGTATCATCGCATCTAATATTGGACTTGCGATTATGTCCACCATTTTGTACGTTTACACACGGCAAGTTGGCCTGGGCGCGTTCGTGAAACTGTATTTCATACCTTATCTGGTACGTCTTTCGTAAAACTTGTCTACTGGCCCTCACATCAACTCACGCCCACATCCAACCTATCACTCCATCACAGCTTGCCAATCACTGTATGTCTTCGTTTTCAAACTCCTCTGAAGCCACTTTGGTTGAACTTTTGATGTGTATCTACAGGGATCGTCATGTTAACTTATCTTCATCATTCTGATCCCACTATCCCCCATTTCAGAAGGAAGGAGTGGACGTTCGTGAAGGGTGCTTTGGCAACCGTGGATCGTCCTCTCCTTGGATGGGCAGGCCGCTTCTTTTTGCACAACGTCAGCCACGATCACATTGGACACCATCTCTTCTCCAGCATTCCTTTCTGTACGTCCCATGACATCTTTAATTTCTTCCGAAAGCGTTGAATACCTGCTTACACCGATCTTCAGATAATCAGCCCGAAGTGACTGAGCTCATCAAGAAGGTGTTGAAGGAAGATTACAACTATGATTCAACGGTTCGTTGCTTCGTCCTCTTTTCAGACTTTTACCGACCGTTCGTTTTCCTTTGATTCTTCAGAACACGTTCCGCGCGTTGTATCGGACGTTCACCCAATGCTGCTTTATCGAAGACGACGGGGATATCGTCTTTTACAAGAACAAAGACGGCGAAGCGGCTCGTGTACTAGCCTCGGATATCGCCAAAAACCAGTAAAATCCCCGTTTATTCAGCACTTCTTTGCTTCCGCTATCAAACCATAGGCTCAAATGTAAATATAGCGTATAACTGGATGTAATATGTCAGAAAAGGTCACATACTCTACAATGCACTATTGCTTCTTCTCCTTCTTCAGCCCCAATTAGTGCGGCGAGCTCAATGCGGCTCAATGGGATTTTCACTTGAGCCAACCTCTTTTGCTCCTTTGCTTAGTCGAAGGATGTGTGAGAGTGCATCAGAAGTCTGGGCATTAGACAACATGAGCTGCTTGATCGCATATCTCCTTGGGAATGCATACCTACTCGAACGGTGTGTGTGGCTTCTTTTCATCAAACAACGTACGGCCCATGGCGATTGATTGCGCGATCGAACTTCAAGGTGGAATAGCCAAGAGTTCTTCCCATGATGATGAACTTTTCTGCACATCAACGGAAAGAAGGACATCTACAAGGTACCCATGTCGTTTCTGGTCAAAAAAACTTATGTTCATGCATCACTTGACATTGATGTGGTGTCTTGCTTGGAAGACGGACGCTTTTTCATTTTCAATTGTTGATCTCAGGATGGCATCTGGGGTGTGGTTGTGGTGTGGTAGTGGATGGTGGGGGTAAGATTCAAGTGGTGATGTACATCGTCATGATGCATGATGAACTATTGGGCGGCCCCCACACTACCAGTGTAGATATACCCTAAAAAGCAACGTTGTCTGCGTTCGTCCATGGTTCAATGAAAAGAACGTTAACAACGTAAGCGCGAATTAGATAGAGTAACGTACATGATATGAGCATAGCGATCAGGCCACAGCCAGATGAACGTTGAACTCCAAACGCCGCATATCAAAGAGAAACCTCTACTGAATGGAGATCTTTGTCGCATAAACCCGGTGGCACCCAGAGAAAACTCCATCATGAGAGGTGACATGAGAGCTCTACAGAGTATCCGCATGGTCCATAGCAGGGCCAACTCTTTCTCCCCTCTCGAGGTCAAGAGAACTTGGATTTCCGCTTATTCCGTAAGGGCGTTAGGTTATACACTTACACAGCGATAGACGTAAGTGAGAGTGGGTCCTCGGACCTTTCGAGGACGACATCCATTGACATGTCATCGAAAACCTGGGCGAGAGTCAGCCTTGATTTAATAAGATACGAGAGAGGAAGTTCGTTTCCGTAGCTTTGCGACGCGAGTGATCTCTTCTGAATCCGTAGGGAACACTTGATGTTGCTCCTACGTTAAGACTGAGACAAAGGATTTTTTTCTAAGGATGTCAGGGGTCTCAAGAAGAAGATAGGAGGGAGGCGTTACCCAAAGGAGACGATAGCGCGCACATTTCGTTATCGAAGAACAGAAGTTTCGTCGCAGAAACTGATGCGGTTTGCTCCCGTAAAAATGACGGACAATTCGGTGTTCTACAAGGGGAAGGAGGACTTCACGGCAAGCATTATTACACATTGAAAAAAAAGGATAAGCTGGGTTCCAAGCCAGAATGAATAAGATACAGCTCTAGATTATGGGACGCATCATCTCTTTCTGGATGGACCTGTCTGATTCTGGTTGCTGTTGAGTTCGCAGCGAGGGTCCACCAAAAGAGTGGGGTATCAAGGGAAAGAATATTGTAGAGTTCCGCCGGCCAGAATGACAGACATCTGTGTTCCTACAGATGCACCAATTCAACCGCTCGTTCCGTAATCTCATCGACGGTCCATCTTTCTGATTGTTGCAGACCATGTTTGAGATCCAGTACGTCACCAATCTCGTCACAGGCTCGCAACACCGCGTCGATATCTTCCTTTGTATGGGAAGAACTGACACAGAACCGGACGCGACTGGTGACCAAGGCGGTGGCAGGATAAGCGACGACGACAACGACGATGGGTGTTTGACGGTTCTTCATCATCGTATGGAACAGGTTCATCTTTCCTGGGTTGAAGAGGAGGAGTGGGACGATGGGTGAGGCAGGGTCTCCGTAAGTAATGAATCCGAGTTTCCTTAACCCCATGGCGAGATAACGTGAGTTGAACGCAAGGCGGCGTAAGCGAGTACGGCCTTCGTCACCAGAAGCCAGTTGTGGGGGCAAGTTCATCCATGACGGAAGCATCGCGGTGGTAGCAGGGCCAGGGTGTTGGAATGGTTCTCCATCAGCGGAATAGAGGGTGCGAGGAGGAGTCAGGGTGGAAAGGACATCGACGCCCATAATGCTGGCCATGCTGGCGATGATTTGCGTTAGCACGGGTGGAGTCATGGCTTCTGCGTAGGGCCCAGAGTGTCCACGGAGGCGCAAACGGTTGATAAGGTCCCTGTTTCCGGCGATGTAACCACCTGCAGCCCCAAATGATTTAGTGAACGTGCCCATAAGGATGTCGATATCGCGGGGGTTGATGTCGAAGTAATCATGTATACCACGGCCATGAGGGCCAAGAGCTCCGATGGAATGGGCCTCATCAACAAAGAGATTGAACTAGGAAGTATATGTTTAGTATTTCGTCTGCAACGTGCGCTGCACTTATCGCTTACCTTGTACTTCTTCTTCAGCGCAAGGACGGCGGGTAAGTTGACCATGGTACCCTCCATACTGTACAAGCCTTCGACGATGAGTAAGATCTTCTTCCATGGCCTATGAGTCTTAGGTTGCCCTTGACTGATGGACTCTCTGAGCAGGGATTCGAGAGCGGTCATATCATTGTGCTTGAACATGCGAACACTTGCACCACTAAGGCGAACACCGAAACGGATGGAAGCGTGATTTAGTTCGTCACTGATGACAAGACAACCCTTCTCCACCAAAGCCGGGATATACGTCGAATTGGTGGCGAAACCCATTGAGCTGATTAATGAGTCTTCCATGCCGACAAATCGAGCAACGAGAGCCTCAGTCACGGTGTGGAGATCGCAACTACCACCCTCGAGGCGGGAACCGTATGTAGAAACACCATATTGCCTGATCGACTCTTCAACCGCATCAGCACAACCGCCACGCGCCTGAGCAAAGCCGAGGTAGTTGTACGAAGAGATATTGAGGGCACGAGTACGGCCGCCGGTCAAAAGGTACTTCTTGCCAAAGTCTGGGGAATAACGATCGAGGCAAACGATGGTGCGGCCCGCGACACCAGTAACAGGCTGGGCAAAGCACTCCGCGAGCCGTTGCTTCAAGCGTCGGGTGTAGAATGAGTCAAAGTCTGATGTCAACGGAGCGAGTCCCTGGTAAAGTGAATCTAAATCAGCAAGAAAAGCAGAAAAGCATGGTAGCAATTAGACATACGTCATGAGGGATCAAGTGCTGGTAAGTGGCCGGATGAAGGCGTTTTCCAAGGAAATCGCGAACATGGCCGATGCAAATTAGAATGATGTAACTGATGTAAGTGGTGAGGAGAATGTAGTAAGGTGGTTCAGCTTCTTCAAATGGTTCTATGGGTTTTCCAGGGGGATGACGTGATACAAGTCTATAGTCTTCATTGGCACAATGGCCGAATTCGGTGTGCACAGTCGTGAAAACTTGTTCTGAGGTCGGTGGGCGTGAAGGGAACAGCAAGCCATTCGCGTTATCGTTCTCGGGTTCGTTCAGCACGGTATCCTCCGACGACTCCGTAATCGAGGATGACAAGGAAAGTGCAGGCGTCGAGGTTGGCGATTTCGATGCGCCTCTAGCACGAGCATCGGCCTGGGACAAGGCTGACAGATACTCGGCCGCCGAGGTCATTGCGGTGAGCGACTGCGCAGACTTTTTCTTGAACATGGACCTGGTAGGCGAGGCTCGGTAAGCCATTGGAGAAGGCTCTGTGCTGGACGGCATTGACGAAGCGTGTGCCACGACTTTAGCGTGCTGGAGAACGTCGAGGAGCGTGTCGAAGGCACTCCAAGGGTCGTGGGCGTCGTCCGCAGCGTCGAGGGCAGGGTAAAAAGGCGAAGGTCGTACCGTTTTACTAAAATACAAACTTCGCGAGGGACCCTTGATGACACACACAAATAACGCGCCAAACAAAACTCGGTCCGCACCTTAAAAGTGCCCCTTTCTACTAAGCAACATGACGGATACACGCGACAAGTTATCTACATGGTACGGGGAGGAGGACAGATAGGTGGCGAAGCAGTTGTCGTTGTCGTTGCCATCGTCGTCGAGCTATGTAGGTTTTTTGTCTCCCCGTCGTCGTTCGAACCCTTGCCCGCCGTCCGTAGGGCCCCGCGGGGTCCGACTGACCGCGCTTCGTTGCGCCTGAGTACTGGATTTGCCAGTGATCTCCTCGGATCCTTGTGCTTGATTCTCTCCAAAAATACGTTCACGAGCGGCGGTATACCGCGCCTCGCGGTCGCGTATTGTTTCCTGCGTTCCAGCCTGTGACGTCGAAGGGTTGGCCGTTGATGGAGCTGCAGAGGGTCGCTTCAGTATGCGAAGTTGTGGTTGGAATGCAGCAGGTGGTGGTGTGAACGTTGTAGAGGAACTGGTAGCAGATGACTTAACCACAACCTCAGGCATGGGTGCCTTTGTATTCCTAACAACTGGTTTGTCATTTCAGAAACCCATGCAGTAGAAAGGCTACAAACTCACGCTTCTTCCCATATTTTCTTATTTACTTCAGGATCTGCAGGGACATCATCGTCGTCCTCGTCGTCCCAATCATCTGGGACAATCTGCTTGGGCTTCTTCGCTGTCGCCGCGCGAGGGACAGTGCCTGGACGCTACCAGTGCACCGCGTAAGCTAGAGAAACAGTCTCTTCATGGGGCTCACGGACGGATGACTCTGGACTCCAGGGGTCTGAAGGCTCTTCGACAGGCATCCAAGGTCTTGCGAACTGCTGCAACTTGGTGCAGGCGCCCGTAGCACCTGCTACAAGGTAGTGTGATCACGCAACAGCATGGCAGGGTGCGTTATCAGCCCCTTTAAGCTCACTCTCACCCGAGGTTCCAAGCTTAATCCAATTCACCCACCATCCCTCTGAGATCGACGACGATGCCAGCCCCCACAGAGTTCCTTCAGTTCGTCGACCAAAACGCCGATGCCTTCATTGAAAGGCTCGCAGACGCTGTCGCTATCCCGAGGTCAGTCTAGGGTCTACCCCTGTCACCTATAGACCGTACATTTACCGTCGCCGTTCACAGTGTCAGTGGTGATGCCACGCATCGCCAGGATGTTTTCAAGATGGCCGAATGGCTGAATACCCATCTTAAGGCAGTCGGCGTTGAGACGAAGCTTGTCGATCTGGGAAAGCACACCATGGATGGCGAGGAACTTCAATTACCTCCGGCAATCCTAGGCAGGATCGGAAACGATCCCCAGAAGAAGACGGTACTCATCTACGGTCACTTTGATGTCCAACCCGTGCGTATCTTTGAACGCCTTCCCCCTGGACGATCTGACATGTAATTATATCCAGGCCAGTATCTCGGATGGTTGGGACACGGACCCATTCAAGCTAACGATCCACCCTACGAACGGTCAGCTCATCGGTCGAGGCGCAACAGACGACAAGGGACCCATACTTGGCTGGCTCAACGTGCTCCAATATCACTTCCAGAACGGCAAAGATCTCCCCGTTAACCTCAAGTTCTGCTTCGAGGGGATGGAAGAGAGCGGAAGTGAAGGCCTTGATGACCTGGTCAAGCAGGAGGGATCTGGATGGTTTGCTGGTGTGGACTGTGTTTGCATTGTACGTGAACGCCAACCATTCCCATGCTACTACAGTGGACTAATATCCATCAGTCGGATAACTACTGGCTAAACACTCGTACTCCTGCTCTGACCTACGGTCTTCGAGGACTGACCTACTTCAAAGTCGTCGTCTCAGGCCCCAGCCGTGACCTCCACTCAGGTGTCTTCGGTGGCACAGTCTACGAACCCATGACCGATCTCATCAGCCTCATGAGCAAACTCGTCGACAACAAAGGCCACATCCTCATCCCAGGTGTCTACGATTACGTCCCGACTTCTTCGGACGAGGAAAAAGCTATTTATGACGCGCTCGATTACTCTGTCAAAGATGTCGAAGAGGCAGCCGGGGCACCGATCGCACTTTCTGATGATAAAGTTGAAGTCCTGATGGGCCGTATGCGAGAGCCATCTCTATCGCTCCACGGTATTGAAGGTGCATTCTCCGGAGCCGGAGCGAAGACTGTCATCCCAGCTAAAGTCGCTGGTAAATTTAGTATTCGGTACGTCTCCTCGATCTCGTCAAAGATAAGTCCAAGCAGGCAATTTATCTATATCTCTTTAATTCAGATTGGTTCCCAATCAAACACCCGACCTTATCAACCCCCTCGTTGTTTCATACCTCAAATCGGAGTTCGCCAAATTGAACTCGAAGAGCACTCTCGAAGTAGAATGCCTACACGGAGGACTACCATGGGTCGCTAATCATGAGCACTGGAATTATGAAGCCGCAAAGCGTGCTACTCAGGCATGTCATGTCTCCTACAACTAATGTTTCTACCCGTCATTTACGCTTTCTGTAGGCGATCTACAACCGATCCCCTGATTTGACGCGTGAAGGTGGCTCGATCCCAGTCACTTTGACCTTTGCAGAGACTTTGAAAGTTAACGTACTTCTGCTCCCGATGGGACGTGGAGATGACGGTGCTCAGTGCGTTTCCCAGTCTTGACATCACTGCTCCCACTCATTGCCGATCCCCCTTCAGTTCAACAAATGAAAAGATCGACCGTTCTAACTTCATCGAAGGGGTGATGACTTTCATTCGATCTTCATTTCATGATGACTGACTAAATTGCCATAGACGAAACTTTTGGGAACTTACTTGTATGAGCTAGCTGCATAGCTCCTTACCCACAGCGAAAGTCCATGTAAACATCCTGAAATATGTATTGTATAGTAAAAACATCCACAGGGGAAGAGGTATCGTCCGAATTAAAAAAGGCGAGAACGGCGTATTCTATCATAGCATGTCCGTGCGAGATTTATGTCTACTTCTTACACGTCGCCAACACCACGACCAATCGAGGTGACCTAGAAGGAAAAGATCACTACTGGCACCAACAAGATAGAGGCACGGAAACACACCTTGAAACCGATCTGCCTCAATTCATCCGCGTTCATGATCAAACGACCGTCAAAGAGGAAGGCGGGTTTAGCCATGCGAGCATAGACTTCTTTCCAGTCGATTTCTTTGAACTCCTTCCATTCGGTAGCAATGACGACACCCTCGGCTTTTTCAGCAGCCTCGAGGGGAGAAGGGCAGATCTTAACCTTCTTCTTAACTGAATGTGTGATAAATTTAGGTCAGGGGACGGTATCAGGGGAGATGGGACTTGCTGTCATCAACTGAAGCTTCGGGGATGGCTTCTTTGAGATCCGTCCAAATCTGCTCGTGCTCAACCTTAGGATCGTAAACGTTGATGAAAGCTCCTTCAGCGTAGAAGTACTTGATGAGGGTGATCGCGGCCGATTCACGCGTATCGCCGGTGTCAGCCTTGAAGGCGAAGCCGAGGACAGCAATAGTCTATCAAACCCAAAACGTAAGTCAGAGTCAGGAATTCAACCGAATTATATGGCAGACTGACTTTGCCGGTGATGGTCTTGAAAAGAGTGTCAACGACATTCTTGGCAAAACGGCGTTTCTGGTATTCATTCATGTCAACAACCTGTCTCCAGTAAGCGGCGACTTCGGGCAGATGCAAGCTTTCGCTCAGGTAGACCAAGTTGAGAATATCTTTCTGGAAGCAAGAACCTCCGAATCCGACACTAGCTTTCAAAAATTTAGGGCCGATACGGCTGTCAAAACCAATTGCATGAGAGACTTCATCGATGTTGGCGCCAGTGGCTTCGCAGATAGCAGACAAGGCATTGATAGATGAGATTCTCTGAGCAAGCATGGCATTTGCTGCGAGCTTAGAGAGCTCAGATGACCAGAGACCGACAGTCAAGATACGCTCCTTCCTGAAAATGCGGTCAGGATGAATCAGGACATATGTATATGCGCGACATACGGAACCCAGTTGGCGTAAACTTCAGCGAGAGACGCGCAGGCATCAAGGCCTTCCTGAGATTGGAGGGATCCGATAAGGACACGGTCGGGCTTGAAAAGATCGTTGATTGCGGTTCCTTCTGCCAAAAACTCGGGGTTTGAGAGAATGTCGAATCGGCAGTTGGGCTTTGAATTTGCTTCCAAGATGGTGCGCATCGACTCGGCGGTCCTGCAGGGTACGGTAGATTTCTCGACGACAATCTTGGAGGAGTTGGCAACAGCCGCAATGCGACGCGTCGCAAGTTCGACGTAGCTATGGTGAATTGAAGATAAGCGAGAAGATGCGCATATATGCGCGAAGACACGCACTTCAGATCAGCAGCGAAGCCAGCACCGACACCGCTCTTCTTTGTGGGCGTGTTGACACTGACGAAAATCAAGTCTGCTTCGTTGATGGCCTCGTCGACGTTTGTGGAGAAAAAGAGGTTTCTGCCGCGAGCTTGACGAACAACATCCTCCAAGCCGGGCTCGTAGATAGGAAGATTGAAATCTGGGCTATTCCAGGCATCGATACGAGCCTGGTTGAGATCAACGATTGTGACCTTGATGTCGGGACATTTGAGCGCGATAACAGCGCAGGTGGGCCCGCCTAGTGTCGAAAGGACCCTCTGGTGAATATACGGCGAGAAAAAAGGGAATCAAGGCAACGCACCAACGTAGCCAGCACCGACTGCATCGAAAACACGTCAACGAAAGATGGGCGGAAAGATAAGGGGGAAACTCACTGCAGCAGATTTTCTGGACCTTCACGGGAGACATGGATGATGGTGGTACGGAAGAAAGAGGGCGAGGTCGAGATAAATTGCGGACGAGATGGAAGGGGAGTGATATATATAGTCAATCTACAGTGTGGGAACCGAGTAATTTCGGCATCATGTCGAACGCGATCTCGCTCTTCCTTGTAAAAAAAGGCGGCGATCCTACGCCTGGATGCAAATGCGTGTTCCCTCTGTACGTACTCCGTTCTGCAGCCCAGGGAAAACATACGCGTGAGGATGCGCATACTGAATTGAACTTTTTGTATTGCGTTAGCAACAAGTAAAACAAGAGGCGCAACACGTGGGGCACGTGACTGGTTCATTGACGCGTCTTAAATAGCTGCAATGCCACAAGGTCGCCAATCTTTCTTTTCCCCATCTTCCATCTTCAACCTCGCCTTGTTGACCATTTGAAGCGTGCACAATGGAGAAAATGTGTGTTTTTCGCCTCTTCTTGACCTAAGCCTATGATGTAACGCGCGCAGCCGACGCCAAATGCTTTCAGATCCCTCCATCTACCCTGAGCTTGCTCCTCGTCAACCTCGCGAGGTCATTGTAAGCAACTTGGAACACCGACCTGCTTCGCTCGGATCCTAACTGCTGACTTCAGTCCGTGGCGTCTACTTCTACTTCTTCATCAAACGATGATAGGCCATATGGAAAGCCACAAAGGGCGATCGTCATATCCGACACCGAAGAGTCTGATGACGAGAGGTAATCAACTACTGATTCGCATGTGGCGCTCTCCTGCTGACCTTACATCCAAGCCAACCGCAATCTCAGCAATCGACGCGACCTGTGGCCCCACCAGCTCGTCCAGCTGTTCCTATCCATATACCCTCAAATGCTGACCTCCCACGGAACGTCCCATATAACGCAAACCCTAATGAAGAAGTGCTTGCTTTGCCGCAACAAACGAACATTAATGATTTTATGAACAATGCCGACACTGAGAAAGCACTGAAAGATCTCATGTCCGGTTCAATGAACGATGAAGAGACTGAAATCGACATGGAGGAAGCTGTCGTTAAAGGCTTCAAAGACAACATCCGTCTTCTACCACATCAAATCCTTGGAAAGAAGTGGATGGCAGAGCGTGAAAACGTCGCTGCCAAAAAATACGGTGGTATTCTTGCCGACGACATGGGGTATGTCTACGCGACACAAATGTCTAATTCTACGATGCTCACGACTGTAACTTTCAGTCTTGGGAAAACCATCCAAACGCTCACCCGAATTACGGAAGGAAAACCCCGCAAATCCGACAAGAACGATGGTTGGGACGGATCGACATTGTTGGCCTCTTCCCTCAGCATTCCAAGTACCGTACTAAAGTATCTTTAGGGTCATATGTCCCTTGGCACTCGTTGGTCAATGGGCCGACGAGATTCAGAAGATGTGCGCTGGTTTGTCCGTGCTCCAGCACCACGGATCTAATCGTACTACTGGTAAGTCGCCTTCTCACCGCTGCTCTTGTGATCTGACATTCCGTAGATCCCAACAAGCTTCGTCGCCACCATGTTGTTGTCACTACCTATGATGTCGTCAAGTCTGAATTCGGTGCTTTCAGTCCAGCAGCCAAAGATGAATCCAAGAGCAAGTCAAAGAAGCGAGGGAGTGACAGCGACGATGATTTGCCAGTGAGAAAGACAACGCGCAAGGCTGCCCCGAAAGATGCTCTCTATCGTCTCAAGTGGTGGCGTGTCGTCTTAGGTATGCACACAACGTTCGTTTCGGCACCGCATTTGCGTTTGTTGAAGATGATCCAGATGAAGCCCACAACATTAAGAATCATAATACGAAAGGCGCTCTCGCGTGCTGCGAGCTCGACGCAAGGTTCAGATGGTGTTTGACCGGTACACCTATGTAAGTTTGTTGTGGATCCGATCTACTTCGTTCAACTCACAGCCCTTGATCAGGCAGAACAGTGTTATGGAGTTGTACTCCTTACTAAAGTTCCTTCGTATCAAACCCTTGAACAACATCTACACATTCAAGGAACAGATTGACAAACCGGTTCGATCGGGCACCAGTGCTAAGCTCGCGATGAGACGGCTCCAGGTGGTCCTTAAGGCCATCATGCTTCGCCGAACGAAGAACGATTCGCTCAATGGGAAACAATTGATTGAGCTGCCACCTCGACGCGTCGAAGTTGTGAAATGCAAGTTCACTCCTTCCGAACGGAACTTCTACCACGCGCTTGAGAATCGGGTCGAAGACATGCTCGAAAAGTTGATGGCCCAGGAGCGCGGCCAATATATGTCCGTTTTGCTACTGCTCCTTCGACTTCGTCAAGGTAATTGAATTTAATCATGCTCATGCACTCCACCTTCTCACTGTGAACCACGATAGCTTGTAACCACCCCCTGTTGGTCTCAAAGGACTACAAGGAGGATCTGTCGGCGGTGGACTCTACCGCGGCCAAGAACGCCGATGACAAGGCAGATGACGCTGACGAGCTCGCAAATGCTTTCGAATCCCTCGGGGTGACGAAGAAATGCAAAGTCTGTCAAGACGAGTACGTTCATCATTATGCCGATCCAACCCTCTTTGACTTCATTAAAATGCAGACTTACCTCAAAGAATATTGATGAGACCATGCGCGACTATTGTGAGGCCTGTGCTGATCTTGCTCGGGATGCAAAGTCCAAGAGTCCCGACTCGGCGAAGATTAGGATGATTATGAAGCTGCTACGTGACATCGACGATAGGGATGCGAAGGAAAAGACCATCATTTTCTCGCAGTTCACCAGTATGCTGGATCTTATCCAGCCGTTCCTTCGGGAAGAGGGATTCCGCTTTGTTCGATGTGAGTTCAATTTGCTCTGAGGGTCAGCGCATCTTTAACGGTGTCTTAGATGACGGATCCATGGGGAGGCCCGAACGCGAGGAGGCCCTTGACACCATCAAGAACAAGCCGAATGTCCGTTGCATTCTCATATCCTTCAAGGCTGGAAGCACGGGTATGTAGATGTTCTGTCCCTCTTCGCATGCCCGAGGCTCATTCAGTTTGTAGGTTTGAACTTGACGTGCTGTAACAACGTGATCCTTGTGGATCCATGGTGGAATCCGGCACTTGAAGTATATTCATCTCATTATAAGCCAGGCCATACGCATGCTGACCTTGGTCACAGGATCAAGCCTTTGATCGTGCTCATCGTTTCGGGCAGACGCGTGCGGTGAATATCTTCAAGCTGATGATCGCGGAGACTGTTGAAGACAAAATCCTTGAGGTTCGTCTTTGATTCCTCGTTCAGAGAAACTCACCTAATAGTCCTCTTAGCTTCAGGAGAAGAAACGAGCACTCGCGCAAGCTGCCCTCAGCGGTGACAAGATCAAGAATATGCGCCTTGGTATGGATGACCTTCTCGCGCTGTTTCGACCTGGTGGTCGGGACGATGATGACGACGACGATTACTAGTCATCGTTCAGCCTTCCATTTATATTGCTGTCTCTGATCTATGCATAAGTAATGTACACCTTGAATTTCTTGCAATATCTGATCTGCATCTCCTTGCTTGCCAAGGGTTTCTGGTTGGGAATACCTTTGTAAAATCTTCAAGGCGGCAATGCCTGATCTCACCGGAGGCACAACTCTAACTTGGGCTGACCTGGCCTTTATCAATCGATATCCCCGAGGCCTGGCGCACTCTACAGCAGGATAATTACATTTACCCTCGCGGGCTGAGTTGGATGAGGCCTTGAGGACTGTCACAACCAATCCATCCCCACACGCACTAACTTTCTTTCACTTGGTTGATCCTTTGACGTGGTGATTTGCTCATCCGGGGACCGGGATGAAGGATACACGTCGCCTTTGGATGTAGTTTCCTTCTAGCAACTTTCAAAGGTTTGAAATAGTACCCTGGCAAACTTCGACTTACAGCACAGTGGCCACTCCTCCGAGGACTCGGCTCGCGTGAAACCCATCGCGGCCGTTTCCCACGAATGGCTCGTCCAACATGTTTCAAATCGCCATCATCCACAGTCACCGCTCTGCGCAAAGTCTCTAGGACTAAAACCCCGAACGAATATGTGTCTGTAACAATAGCCAAGTTTGCTTTCAAGACGAACTTCGAGATATGGCCGAAACACCAGCAACAATCGCCAGGTGCTTTATCCCCACTGCCTCTAGCTATTACATAGTCTTGACAAGCATTGTATTCATTGTCGCTTAGGAAGGCGAAGGGCCTGCAGCAAGGCTTGAAAGATTTGATGAAGGATAAAGAACCCTGGGACAAGGAAGTCGAATTCCAACGCAAGGAGTTTGTGCCCTCTTCGTGAAATTTTATCTATGACGGTTTCGCTAACATGTACCTTTTTGTCATAGTCTACGAAAGAAATACCTTACGTTGCTTTTGCTACATCCTTCTGCAAAGGAGTCTGAGGATGTGGAGATGCGTCTATGGCTGCAAACATCATATAATTTCATCTTACCATATAAGCAACGTCTCGCAGCGCTTGACAACGCTATTCAGGCCGCCAAGTCCCGACAGCAGCAACCACAACAACAAGGAAGGCGCGGCGATCCTGCTCCTATTGTTGAGCACCGCAAGCTCACTCAACGCTTCAAGCAATTTCTTGCGGAGGAAGGCAAATTTTGGACCCAATTTATACTGCGTTATTACCGACAGTTTGCATTGGATGAAGTTCGGTCGGCGTTGGTCGACCTGCAAATACTCTCTGCAGTGGAGGAACCCAAGGAAGAGGTGCAGCTAGATGACTCAAATGACATCCAACCCCAGCGACGTACTCATGCCATCTTTCCCCCCGAAGACGCTCCGCAACCACCTCCTACGCAGTCAGAGCGCAGTGGACGACTCAATACTCTCAGTAAGGCACTCATATGCCTGGGCGACATTTCCAGATACCGCGACGTGTACGGTGACAATCGCAGTCGTAATCAAAGCCGTCGTGGTCGTGGAGGACCGCCCGAACCAACCCACCGCCCACAAAATTACGAGAAAGCCTTCCAATGTTATGAGAAGGCACGAATACTATCTCCAGACGTGGGGAATGCTTCGCATCAGCTAGCCATTCTTTCCGCATACAACCACGATATATTCAATTCCGTGGTTCATTACTACCGAGCAATTTGCGTAGTCCACCCCTACGACACCGCGGCCGGAAATTTTGGGCATGTTCTCGATAGAGCATACAGACAGTGGAAGAACTCGGATAAAGAGAGGAAGCACGCCCTCCAAGGATCCAACCCTTCACCCAAAGCACGAGTTGGTGCATTTACGGACAGTATAGTCTTGCTACATGCCCTTTGGCGTCTTGATCCTCGAAAGTAAGCTTTCGTGAACCTAACTGAGAAGTTCCCCAATAATGTCTCTTTCAGAATGGATAATGAAGCGCCTGGACATGCTAATACTGTCCTTGAAGACTTCAAGTCTCTTACGGCTGAACGAATTTTGACAATCGACGTGATCACTAAAGTTGTTGTCGCCTCTCAGGGTGCCTTATGGAAACATCGAATGGTGCGCGATTCTTCAGCTTCAAATAAAAAACCAAATGCTGCCGCGTCGACAATCGAGAAGCGTATATTTCTCCATCTCTTATCCGTCCATCGTGTCCTCCTCGAAGTTGGTCTAAACGAGCTCAAGGAACCTCCGCAAGCGGAGAACGACTTGGCCGAACGTATCTCGGCCGTCTTCCGCCGGACTTTACCTGCCCTTCGTATCGCTGGGAAGTGGCTTAAAGCCAACTCTAAATACCTTCTTCAGGCTACGAGGACGAGCGATGATGACGATGATCCCCTTCAAGCATTTTGGCGCGCATACGCTCAATTCTTTAGTGCTTTGATACGATCCTTCCCCCTGGAAAGTCTCCCTTCGCTTCAGGTCCTTCTGGAAGAGGACATTGACATGAAAGGTTTCTTGCCCTTGCGAAAGGCAATGGGGACACTTGTCACTAAGCCAGACGACACTGCCTCTGCCAAACTTTCCGAAACTCAACTGCAACATCCGAATGTTGAGCAGTTGATGCGAATACATGATCTGCTTACCGATGCCAAGTCTGTTGTGTCCGCTGGGGTGCGTATCTCCTCTTGCCATTGAACCTAGCTTTGGTTGACCTTTCTTACTCTCATAGAAGTGTCCCGTCACCGTATATGGTGATCGGTTCGTGCTGAAAGGCATCGAATCCATCCGCCAACCTGCATCGCTTATTGAGCAACCAAGCAAAGTCCAGATCGCAATTACCCCTCAGCAACGACTCATGGACGAGATAAGAGATGAAGGCTTCATGGTTCATGAGAGCCTAGCCCGAGACGATGACATGATGACCGAAACAACATCTAGAACTGAAGATGACCCCGTCGGTGATGCGTTCAAGCAAGTCCTTGCCTCAGATCAGGAAGTCGACGATGACGATGACGACGAAGAGCAGATTGTTTGGGACCCCAGGTATGCTCTGAAGTAATCTTCCTGTGGATAACCATTGTAACATTCATATTGAAGACCCCATTTGTCTCCCATATCGCTTCGAGGTTTGCCATCACCTCCGCTCAATCAAACTCCTATGACCCCCGTCAAGTCACCTATCAGCCCAATCGGACCTCCTATCACCCCTACACATAGACCGAGTATATCTGCTCAACTCAATCCATCTCCCCCTCAAGTCAGAACCACAGCCGAAGATCTCCTCAAAAGTTTTGCTGTCTCCTCTCGCCCGAAAATCACTACTCACCCACCAGCCACATCACAACCCCTCCTCTTCGGCTCTGGGTCTTTAAGCCATCCAAGTAATTCTATCTGGTCGGCAACTCTCGATGATCAAGTTATGAACTCTGCAGGTCAACACAGCGTCGTGTACCAATCTGTACCCCATCCACATCATGCACACTCTCTGTCACAACCCTCGTCGACCTGGCAGTCTTCGCAGCCGACAATGTCCAGTCAATACTCTCAATACAATCTTCCCGGGGCACTCCCTTCTCCAGCCAATATCCACCTGCAACAACCTATCTCAGGTCATCACAGGCTACCCTCAGCTACAATACCATCCAGCCAGGAGCTTTATTCCACCACGTCTCAGCTCGCAGTTGCCCCACCGCAGCATATTACCAATCCACTGTTGACGCAACAACACGTTTCGCCTATATTCTCGCGACAAATTGAAGGTCACCCATACCCGCCGATGGAGGGTGCGTTATACGAAACACCCTATCTATCGTACCCTCCGGATGGGAGTTTAATCACGCCCCATGGTCGGCCCACCGATCCCAGGCTCAGCTCGCTACCGCCTCTCGCTCAGCCCTGGGGAAGCACAGGCTAAGAACCTCTCAGATTCTGCCGTTGAGATCTTGAAAGCCACATCTGCCAAACAAGAGTGGATAGATCACTCCTCGAAGGCCTCACCTTTGGACTGTTGTAACGGGCAACCAAGGCCTTGGCCACGACATTCTTGTCCTTGGAATCGGTCCATTGTGATGTAGTGTTTGCATGTAATTTGTAGAGTCTGCCGTTGACGTGTATGTATGCTCGAGATAGGCAACTTCTTGTCCAACTTGTAAACAAAACGCGTAAACTACGTTTCCCAAGGCTTTTTCCTTGTCTCTGCCTTGGATTCTGTGGGAGTCGCATCCTAATGTTCAAGTCAGCGGTGTCCAGGTGCATAAGAGAGACATACATTCAAGATGTTGGGGATAACTTTGTTATTTGGTATTTCATCTACGCGTCCGGACTGAATCAGGTCCTGCAATTCAGCAAACGACAAAATACGCGGTTCTCCCTCGCTGGTTACGGGTGCTGGTTGTGTTGGAAGATTGCGTTCGTAGTCGCGAACAGCGTCGACACCTAGATTTCTGCCCGACTTTCTGGGCCTTTCTATCAGTAGGACGACACCCTCGGGTCAAATGAACTGACCGGTTGAAAAAGAACACGCGAGCCAGTCTCATAACTTCTTCCTTCTCAGCATCATCCTTGCCGTTCAATGATCCTGCAGAAACCAAAGTTTCCAGACCTTGCTTCGGCTGGCTGAGCGCAAGGTTGTGATAGAATGATATTTCCAGTATGTACCTTGAATTCTTCATCAGAATCAAAGGGGAATTTGGAATAGGCCTCGAGGTCCGTCGTTTCGATTTGGGTGTCTGCCATGGATGGAGATTAGATCAGTGTAGGAGGGATTTTGAGGGACCTCAATTATGTCAGGGTCGTCAAAGCATCCGAGCAAACCCCGACTAATTCGTCATCAAACGAACATTGTTCTGAACACCGATGTCTGCGTTGCACAAACTCAACGCAGAGCGGAACCAACGAACGCTACTCGAACTTGCTTCGAAGCCTGGAAACGGTACGAGGAACGGATTCGCGGCGTGTGTTCCTTGTCTGATGACGGAGATAGATGTGTGTGCAGATTGTAAATCCAGGAATCCTCGCTGGGCATCCCACAATCTCGGAATCTTCATCTGGTATGATTGTCGTTACGGCATTGCACGTATGTTCTAGGCTACTGACTACCGTGGATGTAGTGTAAATTGCGCCAGCGTCCATCGCAAGCTTGGAACTCATATCACCAAAGTGTACGCAGGCCTGATATGTGCACGCTTGGATGATTGCTTATGCTCATCTCCTTCGCGTCCAGCAAGAGTTTATCGCTCGATGAATGGACCAAAGAACAGGTTGAAGTGAGTTCTATCCCTCGTGTCAGGTTGGATCAGATAATAATGCGGTGATGGGCGTGTAGCACATGAAGCAGAACGGGAATGTGAAGTCGAATGCATACTATAATCCCAACGAGGCACTCCATCCACCGCCCACTACTATGATGGATAACGAAAGGGATAGCGAACTTGAACAGCACATACGTTGTGAGTTCCCTTCTCAGACCAACCTTCCTTTCACCCTTTGAACGGAATTACCAGCGAAGTATGAATACAAGAGGTTCATGAACAAACCTTCAATGCTAGGGCCTTCATCGCGCTCCATGCAGAATACCTCCGTGCAGCCGCCTTCGCGCACCGTCGCAAACCCCGTCTCAATACCGACATCGACCCTAAATTCATCCGCACAAACAGGCTTAGGCATTAATCGACCGCTTACATCTTCAATTCCTACATCGTCCGCTGCGCCGATGTCTCGCCAACCACCCATGCGCTCAGCATCGCAACCACTTTCATCAGCCATCCCGACACAAAGCCAACAATCCCCACAATTCATGAAGCCTATGCCGCCATTGCCAAACCAAGCACCAGTGCAGGCGCCATCAAGCAACCCGGTTTGGGACGACCTCATATCGCTTTCGCAGCCCTCGATGTCTGCATCTCTACCGCTTCAGGTCTCTACCCAGCCGATGATGAACAACTTCTCGCAACCCGCTCAGTACTCCATGAATTCCCCCCTCCTTGGTGGAAGCGTGTCGAGCCCCTTCCAACCCCAAGGCATGGCCTATCCAGCCGCTGCTCAACCAACCGGGATGCCCAACAGTTTTCAAGCGAACGGCTTACTGACTCCAAGTCAGCAGTTCCTGCAGCCTCAAGCTACGTCTCCCATCATTCCTCAACCAATGGCAGGCTATCCGAGTAACTACCCGCAGAACTCGAGCCCTATGTCCCATAGCCCCCAACCAATGTTCAGCACGCCGTCTCCTATGCTGCAGACCCCCTTCACCAATAATATGACGAGCGGAATGGGCATGCAGCCTCCCATGCAGCAGCCCATGCCTTATGCCACGCAGCAGTCACCATTTATGGGTTATCAGCAGCAGCAACAACAGCAACCAACGTACGCTACATCTATCCCTCAGCAACAACAGTTCACCGGCTGGATGCAGGCTCCCATGCCCAGTCAACAGCCAGGTGGACAACAATGGGGTGGCTTCTGATATCATTACTTACTCAATAACTCAACTTGCTTTCGATTCATGGGATCATCGCTTTCTTGGACCTTGTTTAACGGATATATATTTTCTCACACCACAGACGTATGGACCATCTTTCTACCAAAACTCTTAATCACGTTTTGTGGATATCACATCCTAATCGAAAAATACAGAAGATACAATTGTCAAGTCCATTTGGTGTCCATCATACTAATTGTACAAATCGAGATGTCATCAACGCTTAGCAAGTCGTTACGACTTGCTAAGCGTTGATGACATCGTCGTAAGGGTGTGTCTCTGTGTTTGATATGGGCGGATTGGGACTTACTGCGAGCCACTTGCTCATATTTAGAGACGACAGTGGGATTTATCCACCTGTTTGGCTGTTGCTTGGACCGTTCCCAAAGGACCCGCCTGCCCAGACGTCAAAGTATCCATCGCCTTCTTCGAAATGACGAATTCATCCGCGTTGCGAGCGTTATCGATAGCGGTGATGTAGATACGCTTGCTTTTATAATTGAGCTCCCAGCAGGTGCCGCATTTTGCAGAGCCCCAGGCTGCCCCGGAGACTGCCCCAACGTTGGGGAAAGTGGGTACCCGAGAGAACGTCGGGAAGCGGCTGGCCAAGCCATAAGTGCCGTCTGAGCAGGATACCGTGTTCATCGAGCCGTTGGGGTTGCCGTACACGTCGTCCCATCGGACTACGGAGCCCATCGAAAGGCTAGGGAGGGCGAGAAGAAGTGCGCTGAAGGCAAAGGTATACTTCATGATGAGGATGGGTTGTGACTGGTAGACGAGCTGGTTGCTGGGGTTTACCACTCAACCTGAAGCACTTTTTATATCCTGAGTTCGACGGGATCTCCACCCCGACGTACATGAGCGACGGTATGTGTTCGGTCGGTGAAGCATGGGACGAAATCAGCTTCACGGTCAACATCGACCGACTTGAGAGGTCACGAACACTTGAGAGCATGGGCGACCCTTCCGAAGCGCATTATCACGGCTTCTCGTAGTCCAAATGAGGCTGGGTATTGAACATGACCGTTTATACAACTGCTAAATCCTGGAAGAGAAGAACTAATCCAGGATCGTCACCCCATTTTCTGCTCGGTCACCACCCATTGCCCGTTCAGTTCGTGCCTCGCAGATGACAAGCCTCCGCGTGAGCTCCGATGCTGACTGCTGCACGGGTGCTATACCCATCACTGGTGAATCCAGAATGAGTGTTGACATGGCCATCTCCACATCCGTCCTACGCAATCGTTGTCCCCATATGCTCGATTTATACGCGTCGACGAGGCGGATGGACACTAGCGTTTGTTGATTCTTCAAACAAAATCTAGCGACCGCCAAAGGGCTTAGAAACGTGGTCTGTCCGATGTATACCGTTTGAATGTTCGGCATCACGGGGAGGATGTCGTTCGAAGACGACTGAAACCATGGGTGGAGTTGCTCAGGTGTCGGAAATGCAATGTTGGTCAGGTGGAAGTGTCGAAGATCCTTCCAAGTGGACACGGCTTGAAGAAGGAGGACGGCCACCCTCGGAACGATCTAGAAACACCGAATCAGCGAATTTCGAAGAACCCCAATGATCTTGAGCGCACGAACAGCTATTGAAAAGTGGTGAGGGGGATCAGGGCCTGTCCATAGAAAGTGCCGTGGTCTAGTTCCATGAGTAGTGGAAATCGAAGGGGATATCATTATCCGACTCACTGGCTCAAGGAAAGAGCACCATACAGTTCCTGCAGCTCCTCAGCCAAGATGCTTGAATGGGAGTTGAATCTGAAGTGCAGTTGCTCCAGATGCGTTGTGCGGCCATGAAACCTCGTAGCTCGTAGCACAGTGTCCTTGATATAAGTATAAAGATAGTGATTCGCTACTCCTCCGGGCAGATCTATGGAAAGTGTCTGCGGTGGGCACGCCAGCGGCGTTTGTCCCTCAGAGAAAAGCCTTATCTGACGGACGGTGCAGAACCGGAGTCGTCGGTGTACAATTGGAAGGGATAGAAGATAGAAGGCATGGTTGACAAGGAGAATGCTAATTGGAGATGGATGATGATACAGCGTGAACTCTAGTATGAGGATGGAGATTTCTGAAGGCAAAGTCCCGATCATTATGGTGGGATGGTAAGTACAGTGGACCCTGAGAGATGCGGATTTATGGAAATTTAGACTTTTTGAGACCCCGTACGTCGCACAACGAAAAAGCGAGCAGCGATCATCATCACCTCTGCCAATGTGACAAGCAACTATAGAGAGCGTAAGATAAGGAACCGTTGTTGAGGTTGTTGGTGTCAACGTACCCCGGCAAATAAGATTGCACGCCACCAAATATACTCACTGGTTAACAAGGCTCCTGCGACGGGGGCACCTATTTTCTGGGATAAGTATGTAACTCAAGACGTATGGATTCCGAGTAACCCACCGATGAGACCGGCGAAACCTGTGAAGGCATAACTCGGTAAAAGCGAGATGATCATAACTGGAACAAGACTTACCCATGACGGTGAAGCATATGCCCATCCGAGCACCTATTTCACTAAAGTCCCGCGCAAGGGTGGCTGATAGAGAGTGTGAGCATTATTGTAGACAGGGAAAGACGTAGAAACATACATAGCAGAGGGGGCATGAGAGTGACCGCTGGCAGCAAGTATGAAGGATCAGTGCTCAGTCGTCGTCGATGCCTAATCATGACCACTGACCAGCACCGGAAAAGAAGCCAAAGAAAATTGCGAAACATATAACTCCCGCGACGTTATTCACCGCCAGAAGGCAAAACATTACAACGATGATCCCAACGGTGTTGACGATCATTTGGTTGAAGACGCCGGTGTAAGGGACGAAGAAGCCAGGGATAATACGTCCACAAACACTGGCTGCGTTCAAAATTGATATCTGGGATTGTAAGTGTGAGTGAGGTTGACAGGCAATGCAGGTTGGTACCCACTGAGTAGAAAGCGAATTCGCGGTCCATGTCATGTTTAATCACAAATAGTTGGAGGAAGAAGATGGGAAAGAAGATAGCCATCATGCACGTAGCTCCGCTGAGCCAATTTTTAACAACATATTCCACAAAAGGATTGGAAGGACACGTACCTGATCATCGCGAAGACATAAGGGGGGTCGCGAAGGAATTCTTTGACTGGGAAAGACATTCCGCCTTTCTTGGGGGGCAGTCTTGGTTTCATCAAGAGGTTTGCGAAAAAGAGTAGCCCGAGGTTCATGCCGGCGCTCGCACGAACACCGTTATGAAAGCCCACTGAGCCGTTGAACAGTCGATTCAACATGATCGGATGCAGGACTGCACCACAAGAAGCCTACGTGCCCAGATGAGGCGGAGATGATGGAGGACGATGGAGATGCATAACCTACCCCGGCCGCCACGATGCCCATGGCAAGAGCACGTCTTTTGTGGAAGTAATGAGAGACGATGCCGAGAGCTAGACGAAGGGACATGAGGGGCTACGCTTGGGCGGCTGAACAAAACACTGACAGGGAATGTACATGATTCCGCAAGCAGTACCGCCTAGAAGACCCTGCGTCAGGAAGACCTAGAGATGCACGGGTAAGTTATTGGTTAGTAAAGCAAAGTTTGTGACGAACTTGGTAATATTGGTCTTGGTGGGAGAGCGACAACATGAACACTGGTTGAGTCCTAATGAATAAACACGACTTGGTGCGATTGCGATAACGGTTACTTACACGCCAGGCCAAACAATAGGCTGCCGCCTATCGTGAGGTAATAGCTTGAAGAAGGTCATTTACTGTCCATACATGACGGGTGGAAAGAACGCACAAATATCCACGGTCGAAAGCTCGTCCAGTAAATATCCCCAAGGACATGATCAGAAGTACTTGTACGCTTCCTATCCATCTGTTGTACGTTGTTCAGGAGCTAGCTCAGGGAGGCCATGCAACACTTACCCTATTTCACTGGACGAGTAGTTGCTCAGATAAATCCGGACGTAGTAGTCTAAACCTCTGTTAACATAAAAACAAGTGACCGGCAAAAGTCTGACTGTTATCGTTGTAAGTTCTACATCAGCGAGGTCGATAAAAATATGACGTACCCTTGATATGCGCCAAAAGAGCTTATATACCTAGCCGTAAAGCGTAAAGGTAAAAATTATGTTGAGATGCTTCGCCACAAGGATGTAGACTTGCCCGAATGTAGTAATCTGTGTTAAAAATCTACGGTTGGATCGGTCAACATAAAGAAAGCAATCAAGAGTTCACGAACAAACGTACGCTCCCAGGACAGTCAGCCATCCTCGTAGACCACCCTCCGGAAATTGATGCTGCTGAGGTTCAGGTGGCGCAACTTTTTCGATGACATCGACGTCTTGCTTTTCCTTGTCATCGTGAAGGGTCATCGTATCTTGAGCATCGGAAGACTGCCTGAATTCTGGATCTTGAGAGGATGGATTACTAGTCATGTTCGAGGAAGGGGGAAGGGCAAAGGCGTCCAAAAGACATATTAATTCGTCTTATTAGCTGGGGTAAAAACCAGGCTACATAGGATGCCCGAAGCCGAGGTCAAGGGTCTTTTGTCTTGGATAAGATGACAAAACCCCATATGTGCCTGATACGACACCGAACGCCAAGTGACCGGAGGGATCATTAAGACAGCGGGCATCCATTTCATACGGTTCCACGGAACGGACGAAAAGGTGTCGCGAAGTTGAGACGGGTATGATGCTAACATGCCTGGGGGAAATGGGCCGGTATTGTCAATACGAATGACGTTCGTACGTAAAACATGTACGGTTGGTGCACGACATCTAACCATCGCCATCATTCACCTGTAAAAAGAAAAAGAACATTAAGAAACTACTCCTAGGTAGTAATTGCACTCACCTCTGGCCTTGGTAAGTAGCTACAGCTCGAGAACTTGTCGAACCAACTGATCTGTGGCCTGTGGAGCCGCCAGTTTTCCGCTTAGCAAAAGCTTTGAATCGGCCGTCATAGTTTGCCTATTTGAACGAAACAAAGTGACGGGTACAGACGAGGCCTCAGGTAAGAAAGAGTTTGGGTAACAAGTGGCGGCAAGGGACGATGGCGTGGTTAGTAACATTTGATGTGACCGTTGGTTCGAGTTTGGCGCGACTCTTCCTCGGAGGACTTTTGTCAATCCTTCTCGCCGATTCTACGACATTGTCGCCTCCAAAGGCGAGCTCAAAAGCCTGATTTGATGGTGTGGATAAAAGACAGGCTGACAAGGAGAATGCTAATTGGAGAGGGATATTGGTACAGTGTGAGCTGGTATGAGGACTCTAGTATGATCATGAAGGTCTCCGAAGGAAAAGTCCCAATCATCATGAGATGTTTTATTTTAGACTTTTTGAGACCCCGTGCGCCGAACAACGAAGAAGCGAGCAGCGATCATCAACAACTCCCCTAGTGTCAAAAGCAGCTGCGGGTTGCGTACGTTAAGCAATCGTTGATAAAGTCGGGTGGTTTACATCTTACCCCAGCAAATAGAATTGCCCGCCACCATATATATTCACCAGTTAACAAAGCTCCTGCAACGGGGGCACCTGATTTCGGGGGCTAAGCATGCAGTTGAAGACATGGGGAGTATGAGTATCTCACTGATCAGACCAGCGAAACCTACGTGAGGACGGCTCGGTAAATGCAACATGGTTATAGTACTAGGAAAACCTACCCGCAACAGTAAAACATAAGCCGAGTCGAGCACCAATATCACTAAAGTCGCGCGCAAGAGTAGCTAAGGCAGAGTGTGAACGCTGTTGAAGACATTGAAAGACGTGGGTACGCACCGATCATAGGGGGCGTAAGAGTGATCGCTAGAGGAAGCAGATTCGGTGGATGTCAATGGTTGAACGTATCCACTTACCAGCACCAGAAAAGAAGCCAAAGAAAATCGCGAAGCACACGACTCCCGCGACATTGCTCACGGCTAGGAGACAAAACATCACCGCGATGATCACAGCAGTGTGAATGATCATTTGGTTGAAGACACCTGTATCATGAACGAAGAAACCGGGGAGAATGCGCCCGAGGAAACTAGCTGCATTCAAGATTGCTATCTGATTTTTTTGTGGGGAGGTGATTAGAGACATCAATAGACGATGCAGATTTCTACGCACCGAGTAGAAAGCGAATTGACGGTTCATGTCATGTTGTATCACATAGAGTTGCAGAAAGAAGATGGGAAAGAAGATAGCCATCATACACACAGCTCCACTAGACCGGATGTTAAGTATCTAAACCACAGACAAATTAGATGAAACATGCCTGATCATAGCAAAGACATAAGGAGGATCGCGAAGGAATTCCTTTACTGGGAAAGACATCCCGCCTTTCTTGGGGGGCAGCCTTGGTTTCATCAAGAGGTTTGCGAGTAAGAGCAGACCAAGGTTCATACCGGCGCTCGCACGGACGCCGTTATGAAACCCTACTGAGCCATTGAAGAGTTGATTCAACATGATCGGGTGCAGAATTGCACCACAAGACGTCTACATACCAGTGTTAGGCGCTGATCACAGAGGAATACCGAGATGGATAGCCCACCCCAGCGGCCACGATACCCATTGCAAGGGCACGTCGTTTGTGGAAGTAATGAGAGACGATGCCGAGAGCTAGACGAAGGGAACTGAGGTGCTACGCTCCGAGTCCGATGAGTGAACAAAATACTGACAAGGAAGGTACATGATTCCAGAACCGATACCACCCAGAAGACCCTGAGTCAGGAAGACCTAGTAAAAGTCGTTGGTGAGGTTGTTTGTTAAAAAAAAAAAGTGGGGACAGACTTGGTAATATTGGTTTTGGTGCGAGAGCGACAACAGGAACACTGACCGATCGCCAATAAATAGACATGACTTGGTGCAATGGAGGCCACTTACACGCCAGGCCAAGCAATATGGTGCCGCCTATCATGAGGTGATGGCTGACAGATGGTCATTTACCGTAGATACATGAAAGATGAAAGGAACGCACAAATATCCGTGGTCGAATGCTCTCCCAGTAAATATTCCCAGTGACATGATCAGAAACACCTGCACACTGCCAATCCATCTATTTTGCGTCGGTGAAAAGTTCAAGGAGGTCATACAACACTTACCCTATTTCACTGGACGAGTAGTTGCTCAGATATATCCTGACGTAGTAGTCTAGGCACTTGTTACTTATATCGGACAATTACTGGTTGAGGATTGTCAAACGAAGTCTGACTGTTGTGATTGTGAGTCCCATATTAGCGACGCGACGACAGAAATATGATGTACCCTTGATATGCTCCAAAAGAGCTTATATACCTGGCCGTACAGCGTAAAGGTAAGCACAATGTTGAGATGATTCGCCACAAGGATGTAGACTTGCCCGATTGTAGTAGTCTGTGATAAGAATCTAGAATTGCACGTCTGAACGAGTCAATAAAATCAGGAATCACGGATAAACGTACGCCCCCAGAACGGTGAGCCATCCCCGCAGACCTCCATCTGGATATTGATACTGTTGAGGCTCGGGGGAAGCGACGTCTTCTATAATATCGACTTGCTTTTCTTTGTCGTCGTCCATCGTATGTTGAACATCAGTGGACTCTTGAGAGGATGGTTCAGTAGTCATGTTCAAGCGTGGGGTAGGGGTGAAAGCGTGCTAGAAAATACATTAATCTCTCTTCTGGGTTTGGACGAAAGCCAGGTTATAGGATTCCCGAAGCCGGGGACGAAAGCCAGGGACAACTGAACCCTGGGCCTGAAAGAGATCGTTGCCATTTCACATGGTGTGGGGAAAGCGGGGAAAGCGGGGGATGGGGCGAAGGACATGACATGTCTGGAACTTCGAATTGTCAATATGACACAGTTGTTCGTAAGACACAGTTGTTCGTAAAACGTCTGGAATTTGGATGTAGCAAGGTCTTGGCTCGTCTATGGGTTTTAGCGCTAATACTAATAAGCGTACTCCTGGTGGCTCTGGACCTGCGCATCTAAAAATATTGTTGCGCACCCTGATTAGTTCAGTTACCCGCTGGATTGACCTCCCGAGCCCAGCCCGAGCCCGACGTTGGGCGGCGAGGTCCTCTGGAGAGGTTAAGTTTGTATTGATTGAAATGTTGCGCATTGACGCTCAAAGCAAATGGACCAAAGCGCCGTCTAGTACGATAAGTGTTGGAAATATGAACGTACGATACCATGTCGTCATCTAATCATCGCTATCATCCACCTGTCACAAGGAAGATGACATTGTGAAAATCACCCCTGAGTATGTGAGGGATGTACTCACCGTCATTCGGCCTCTAGCCTTGGTAGCAGCGGCTCGAGAACTCGTTCGACCGGCTGGTGCGAAGTTGAGTGTGCTCTGCGTGGCCTGTGAAGCCGCTGGTGCTTTCCGTTTAGCTGGCGCTTTTTTCGTTGTCGTGGTTTGACTAATTGAGCTGAGCAAAAGGCGAATGAATATGAACAGGAGGAGCAAACCTCAGAACTGCAGCACGGCTCGTGCGTTTCGTCGTCTTCGGCGGTGGATCGTCATCTTCGTCACCGTCATCGGGTACATCGATGGGAATGACCTCGTCGTCATCATCGTCTGTTTCCTGGAAACACACCGTCAGTTCCATTGACTTGACTAGACGTGCTGACTACTCACAGCAGCCTTTTTCTTCCCCCTGCCCTTCGCTGGAGCTTTCTTGGCCGGTGCTTTCTTAGCAGGAGCCTTCTTCGCAGGTGCTTTTGTTGC
Organism: Pleurotus salmoneostramineus; assembly: GCA_002583695.1. Lineage (NCBI taxonomy): Eukaryota > Fungi > Basidiomycota > Agaricomycetes > Agaricales > Pleurotaceae > Pleurotus > Pleurotus salmoneostramineus. Next base: position 74,933 of record BEWF01000294.1, read on the forward strand.
CGCGGCCTTGCCTCTCGCCGTCTTCTTTGGCGGAGGCGGCGGGTCGCTTAGCTCTTCGAAGTCCGACCCAGCTCCTGCTCCAGGTATATCAACGTCCATCATCATTGAGTCGTCCGATTCACCGCCATCTCCTTGTGTAGCTTTGCCTTTACCCTATGAGTGGCTTTAGTGAACGGTAAAGGCAGCCAACAAGAAAAAAAATATGCTACCTTCGCTGCCGCGGGATTTTGGCGATTCTCGAGGTATTCTGAGTCTTGCTTTTCTTTAGCCTTGAGTAGCTAGTGACGAAATGAGGAGATTGAGACTAGGACCATGCAATAAAGATATACCAATTCCTCAACATCGTCCTCTTCGAGGTCCTTATCCACAGTTAATTGAACACCCTTGAATAATGACTTCAGGGCTCTGTTGACATGCCTGCAAACCAGGAAGGGTCAGTAACGGATCAGATCCAGACTACGAATAACTCACAGTTGAATCGCATGGGAATCATCCTTCTCAACAAACATCTGGATCGCGTCTCCCATGCCAAGTTCTCCAAGGACTTGAAGTTCCTGCGCGCTCAGATATTCCTTGACCAACGTCCCCACTCGGACCTTCGCCAACTTCTCCGACATGGTAAGGTCAGGATCATCGATGCTCAATTCTGGATTGTCTATCTTGACTTTATTCCGACCACCAGCCTTTCGTGCGCGGGCACGATGGAAGACAAGGACGTCTCGTGGGTTCGCTATACGTCCTGCGAAGTCTTGACCGAATCGGATGGGGTTTGACATTTCCGCTACGCCAGTAGTGTCCACCTGGGAAATATCAACACTGAATACAAGATTCTCAAGGAATTTTATTTACCTTGAGACGAATGAGAGGAAGCATCTTCGGGAGGGGCTCCTCGCCATCTTGAATGGCTTGAGCATTCTTCTCTTCCCATTGAGCATTAGCTTTGTCAATTAATTCGTTGACCTGATGTTTGTCAACGTAAGAACGCGGTAAGAGTACATGGGGCGATGTTACCTTCTGCTTCAAGTACTTGCTTATAGCAATTTGGTCATCCACGTCAAATCCCTCTTCTTCAGCATCATCCAAAAGCACGAGTTCATCTATCACAAATGGACGGACAGTCCGCAAAGGTATGGGCGTCAACTGGAAATCTTTCCCCTGTATCTGCAGGAGAGCAACGTGCCTAAAGAAACGTGAGTGTCTTTCCGCAGTGAGCGCACAAACGTGGGCTTACTTCTCTGTTGCTTCCCCGTCAGCCAGCGAAGTCGCCACTGTGGAACCCGGCTGTGTGATGTAGTAATTCTTGCCTGCCACAGGCTCCGGTACTATCCTACAATCGTGTTCGTGTCCCCACACAACCAGATCAATACTATCGTCGAACATTCCCTCCGGAACGTATTCCTGAGGCCCGTGCTTGACCCTAGGGAATCATGACATCATTTCAGCACGCGTCCTTCTTCATTTACCACCGGCGACAAGCTGGAAAAGTGGCAAGCTTGGGACTCGGGAAGTACATACCTATTTTGATGAAGCAGCATTAAATTGAACCACTGGTCCTTGTCTCGGGGCATGTACATCTTGACCCTGTTACTCCTGAGTTCAAAGTGCATGCGCGCGTCCTTCACATTGCCGATTCCGTAAAGACCTAATTGAGTAGTGCCTTTGCGAAGCAACACGGGTCGGACGGCGATACCGTTGGTAGTACCAGAGTTTGGGTCGACTACAAACGGAAAGAGAAGAAGGGGTTAATGAGGAGGAGCTTCTGGGAGGGATCTACCATACTTGCGGGGTTGGAAGCTGAAAGAGGCAAGTCGAATTTGCCCATGTAGTTGACTAAACCGGACACAGAAAGGATATCCAATGCACAAAGCGCGCCTTCCTATGGGGTCAGAGTTCGGAAGGGATCCAGCGTAACGTTCAGAGCGATGTGCTTACAGGACCAGCGCCTTGGGGGTCATCATGGTTTCCGTGGATTGAGAATAAGGGAATGGCAACGTTCAAGTTAGGGTCCTCGTAGTTGACAGCAGGGAACCTGAGTTAATTTTTGAATTTGGTAAGTGTGGTATGTAGCATTGAACTCACGAACAGCCTGCAGCCTTGCCGTCGTCGGGATCACTAAGTAATTCGACTTGGACCGGTCTATCCCCCAAAGTATACTGCCTAAGCAGGGCCATGACGCGGTAAAGACATTCTCGTGAAGGTTTGTTTTCATGAAAGAGGTCTCCAGCAAGTAATATGAAGTCGACCTATGGCCAAATAGTGGTTTTCAGCGCACAAGGCATCGATGTATTTGGTATGGACGCACTTGGTGTTTCACAGCTAGCTGCAGCACCTCCTCGAATGAGTTTATAGAGTCCTGACCGCGCACCGGGTCTCGTTCAGCGTATCCAATGTGCGTATCCGTAGCGAGCATTATGCGAATAGTGTTCTCTGGGTCTGGTCGGAGTCAGAGGCAACTCTTTTGTCCGTTATAGTTCTCTTACCAGCGTTTTGTATAGCCGGAGGCGGGCCTTGTGTAGCTATTTCATCTTCATGCTCAGACATAATGTGTCGACGCGCAAAGGTCGAGAATCAGGATAGGTGGACGCAAATGGTAGAAGCAAGGCGGTAGTGAAAGGAAAAGAATGGCACGCGACGCGTTGGGCGCTCATTTAGATCACGTGTGCAAAATCGTCCCTGTCTCCCCTGAATTACAGTAACATTGGCGGAGAGCAACATTTGAGCACCTCGAGGATCCTTCCATGAACGATACAAAAATTCGATTCAGCGCCAGTTGCGCTTAACAACCGTTTCCTCTAGTTCAACACACTATAACTGAAGCCACGGCATGTGACCGCTTCAAATGTATTTAAATCATGATGGTAGAGTCTGCCTTTTGAGGGCCTTTAAAGCATACCGTACAGGCAGATCCACCATCCCGGAAAGTAAATGTGGCTCTAGGACGACACCTCGGTTGACTACGTTGAGTGCGCGTCCCGCCGCAGCTGTTCAATCGAAGCGATGTAGATGTCCAACATCTCTTCATCATGCGCCTTTGTAATCGCATGCCCTCCTTCGACACCAGCAGCGTAAGTGACCCCGTTGGTGTTAAGATCATGTGGATAAAAGGCATGCCCGACCTTATCGCACCAGTCGAAATCAATAAGGAAAACATTCCCCTCGCTGTTCACAATGATGTTCGCATCGCGTAGGTCACCGAAGACATAGTCATTGTCGTGAAGTAGTTTCAGCCCAGCCTTGAGTTTTTCGATGGCCTCGTCTGTCGGGAGTTTGCTAAGATCGTCGTGAATGTATTCGGATACCACACATCGTTCATCAACATCGGGTTCGTATTGACAGTGAATCAGCTCTGGTGCCACACCAGCGTCGTACATCAGTCGATGTGCGTCCGCATTGTACCGGTCGGTAAATTTGACGATACATTCGCGGTCAGGGCGCATAGGTGAAGTCAAGGTAGCATTAAACACTGTGCGTTGAGAGCGCAAAGGAAATCGTCGGTCAGTGAAAGACAAGGTATATTTTTCATCGCCGTTAACGAAGGAGGCAAAATGGGGTGCGGGGAAGAGTGTGTCTGGCGCTGGGGCCTCGACGGTGTGATAGTATTCGTCAAGATCAACAAGGCATTCATCGAGGACCGTAAAGATGTGAGCGATCCGATGAACCAGCGCCTCGCGTTTGGAGTTGTATTCAACAGGTTTACCCCACGAATGGGGAATCAAAGAGATGACGTCGGTGAGGTGCTCCGTCACAATGCCGTCAAGGTAGACGGCGCCAGAGACTGTAAGATTGGGACCGGTGATCCCGAGAAGGAAGACGGGTATGCAACTGATTCTTCGCAGTGGTATAAGCTAAGTAATAGTTTCGATAATCAGTAATGTTCACATTAAAAGTACGGAGGGAGCGATTCCACAAACCTCTTCTGATTTAACCATAATCATGTAGCCCCTCGTGGCTCGCTCAATTGGATCACTGTCTCCTAAACCCATTCCGTTGTTTAGCTCCCACAACAGATTCAGTAATGACGGTGCCAAGGGACAACTCGCGGGCCGAATCCCATCCTGCTTGAATGTCAGGTTCCCAAAATTGAGGGTAGTTTCTTTGGCACTGAAACGCCCAGACGAGAGCGGAACCTCCAAATCCGCTACGAGTGCAGCATGGCGTTGAGGTTCGTCGGAAAAGTACTCGGCGCTGGTATCCAACAACCGAGAAGCTGCAGAGAGACGTTCTTGACCTAGATGCTTGTTCGCTAGTTCAAATCGGGAGGGTTGTCGAGCCAGTTTCTGTCGAAACTTGGTGAATATCGGGTGGTAGATTCCAATGCTCGGTCCAGTCAAGGCAGGGGGTCGACCATCGTAAACAGCAGCGGCATTCTCAATGCATTGAGTGGAAAGCAGAGCCCCATTTTGAGCAATCGTGGATAGGGAATCCGGTAACAAAATATCAGTTTAAGGCAGACGGAGGGGAACTTTGCAACATACTGTTCGGGCGCAAGAAGTCTAGGAGACCAGGTCGTCATGAAGTGAAATGCTAAAGCGAAAGATGCCTCCACGTACAGCATACTGCAATAACATAGATTTTTGAACGCAGGTTGTTCATTTTCGCCGAATAATGAGAGAATGGCACTCTTAGAGAGCGCCATGGGGTGGCATTTTTTGCAATGGTCAACCAGTCCTGTTTAGCGACGAAGCGTCCATAAGGTAGCTCCATGTCTATCGCAGAGTCCTCCGAGAGCTGGGATGCATCGTTGAGACCAAGACCGCAGAAAGTGATAGGGGTCTCACGATTGACAGCGTCGTGTCTATGATTGTCCCAATATTCTGGAAACGCGCCATAGTTTTGATGAACTGCTCCAATGAGTCCAGCATGTCATCCTTGACTGTAGGATGATCAATGCAGAGAAACTTCCCGGTGTCGTCGACAAAGATGATAGGGTCGTAAGTCACAGGCCCCGACATGACGGAAACAGAGAGGGGCGCTTGCTTGTCCATGTTTTCATATCCATGTTTTCATTATCATATCGTTGACAGAAACGTCGATATTGTGCGTCGACGTAAGTGGAGCCGATCTGTCCAGCAAGGTACCCATTTTTTCATCCGTGAGGTACACGATGCAAGGATATGGGCATGCTATCGCCGTCTGACCCAGTATGGGATGTGACTGTAAAATCACCTTTTTGTTGTCCAGGCTCGCCATTGGGCCAAGGTTTAGGCGAGCGAGTGAACGTGAAGAACTTATTGGAAGCGACATGGGCACTTCCGAAGTCCTTCGCAAGGGCTGTTGGTATCCCCTTGAGGAGAATGAAGGTGAGAATGCAGCGTCAATGATAATCTCTCCTCTACGGACAAGCAAAAAAAACATTCCACCGTGCAGTATTCGGGGAAGGCGAGTGGAGTGACAAGATATGGACGGCTATCACTATCACTGACATCCCAGGAGGAGGGAGATTGTAGCGACGGAATGAATGGACTGGGCTTAGGTAACTGGAGCGAATCGGGCAACTCCGATGGAATATAACGGTGTTTCAAGCACTGGCGCAACAAGGGACCCAAATATCCACATCCTCTCGCCCTTCTCCCATTTTCCCTTTTCTTCTCCTCCCTCTCTCCCTCCCCCATGCATATCCCCTCCTTCCCCTCGACTAGGTCGCTCGAGGGCATCCACGTCTCCAACGTCCAGGTTCTTATCGTCGCCGTCGTCTCCCTCGTCCTCCTCGCTCTGTCTCGCTCTCTGCTCGCTCTCTACACCAGGCTACGCTCACCCAAGCCCCCGTGCACATCGAAGCGCTTCGACGACAAGGCTCCCCAGCTCTCCCAGGGGGACCAGCCCAAGCTCGACGGCCAGAAACCAAAGTCGTGGAAGTGGACGAGTGGGTTTGGGTTCGGGCTGCAGCTCGAGAGCTTCCCCATCGCTCTCAACGCGACCCACCAGCTGGGTCTCACACCGCCGACCCTGGGCTCAGGTGTAGGAGTGCTCAATCTCAAGATGGGCGCCCCAACGGTGAACAACCAGACAGCTCCCACGGTCCGAGGTCAGGCTCGTAGCAACGGCGTACAGCTCGTACAGCCAAAGCTCGCAAAGACCTGGTACATGCAACATGCAAAGTCAATGCGTACCCAGTCTGCGCCCACCGTGAGGCATGACCGAGCCAAATTGGAGGCACCCGGTGAGCCTCATTTTTGGCTCGTTATCTTTTGACAAGCAATATTGACCTAACAATCCATCAGCACCAGCACCAGCGCCGGCAGCTCGTCCAGTGTCCATGGCAAAGATGATCATGTCCCGTCATGTTCGTGCCTTCGATGATCATCCAGTCTCCACCGCTGATGCTCATAAATCAAATTTAGACCTTCAGAAGGCCAACAGGCCCCGGCCCTCGTCGTGCACCCTTGTTGCCATCTTCAAGACGGCATGATGTGATTTTTGCCCAAGATGGCGAACCAGAAACATTCTACGATGCACCGTCGCAGTCAAGCGCATCACCATCCTCAGATGATCCATCCCCAAATAGGTCGTCCCCTGCTTCACAGAATGATGTTCCATCAAATTCGATGGTATGAACATCCCGCGGGTCTATGGCACGGGCTTCTTCGTCGCAGCGTGTTTGAGCACAGCACCAATCGGGCAGCAGTCTCCCCCCCTTCATCCCCCACAACTGCTTCGCTCGGGTATATTATTGCTATTTCCCCTTCGCTTTCTAGATATGCCCGTCCATTTCCACCCCCCTTCTCACACGCCTTGGCCTTGTTATTTGCGAAGTTCTTGGACGTGCCATCGATTACTTATCATTGACTTTTTCATTCTTCGGCGGAGAGACCTTGTCATATCATTATTGTCCATTTCCGCTACCAACATTTCGCCGAACTTTCAGAACGTGATGTTTAGTAGCTCTCATGCTGCTTCGTTGTGTTCTTCTCCGAAATTGTAGCGGCTTCGGTTATTCTTATGTACTACTTATCCCTCCCCTTCGGTGCTTGGTGCTTTGCTCTTCGCCCATTAAAATGCTCCTGCTCCTCAACACGCTGCTTCGAACTCGCCCCTGTGACTCGACCCCCCTGCTTCGCCACCCACCGTTTCGCATCATGATACCTCACGCATAACCGACAATTAACCAACCATATAGACCCCATACATTATACACCCGAAACTTTAACGATCCATACGCATACCGACACGCTTCATCCCTACGTCCATCGCACTTGCATTTCCCCCATTTGCATGACCAACCTCCCATATACATCCTTCCTCCTTCATCCTCTCCCCGCCTCATAATCCGCTGTCCTTCTGCGACCTTCGCTTCGACCCTCGCCTGCGCTTCATCCTCAAGTTCCGTCCCATTCGGTTCGATAACGACCGGCGGATGTCGCCTTTTATCTGCTTCTTGCAGTCATCCGCGGGCTAGTCAGGCTATGAACCGATGAATTGATGACGACAGTGCTTTGGTAGTTTTGGCAATCATCAACTACCAAGTTCGGCGCTACCCAATCAGCCAGGACGATGCGATCGTCCCGACGCGGGACGTTTGCCGACCTCCCCCCTTTATTATTCCCTTTTCGCATTCCAAAGGGGGTGGGGTGGTGAACACCAGGATCTTCATAACTCGTGGACTCGTGGACTACTTTTTTTAACTTGCTGCTTTGCTCCTACCGTTTCCCCCCTTCGTCTTAGCTATCAGGAGTCTTTGCAATGGTTTTATTTATCTACATGGAAAGAGGAAAGAAGAAGAAAGAAAGAAATGAAGAACTTTTAATGTGTAGCATTCCATCCAGATGCTTTTTTCTACTTACACTTTGATACGATTATTTATGCTTTCACATAGAATGGATAACGGACCGTTTTCTCCTCTGCGAACTTTGGCGATTGACGCGTGAACGGAGCTTGAGCTTGGGGGCTGGCTTTTTACCAAGTTATTGTGTCAGTGGTACCGGTGATAGGACGCAATCTCGACAGCATCCGCAGCAAAGGGAAACATCTCGATCTGTCGATGTCTGTCGGTGAGATAAAGATGCCACTTGCGCGATCCGATGCGATTCTCACACAAGATCTTGGGGAAGTTCCCAGTTATTATTGACGATGGGTATCTATGGGTGGATATGGGCGGTACTAGTCATCTCTGATGAACAGCATCGCGTACAAAAACGGTGTACATAAGATAGAGATATCGAGCATACTAAGATAGTTTAGAAATCAAATATGTACAGGGGACGAGGGGACGAGAATAAATAGATCAAAGATCAAGCATAGGTATACAGGAAGAAAGGCATGGGGTTGAGTGACGAAAGCGGGGGGATAGGAAAGGTAAAGAGACAGACACCATACAGAAAGAACCCGTCTCACTGGAAAGTGGTGTGATTGTGATTCTGGTGAAACTGGGGATCCAAGAACTGCTGAAGCGCATGAAGATCAGCTTCCGTGAGGTCAAGTGGTGGTAGAGATCCATCAGGGTAAGGTTGCATCCACGTATTATCGGCTTGACCACCGTAAGCCGGGTCATATCCAACGTCCTCGAAGGGCACAAAAGGCTGTTTCGGGAGCATATTGCCTCCAGGCATGCCGAGAAAGCCTGACCCCTCCATCGAACGACTCATGGGATCATCTTCCTCTTCCTGAAATGGCTGAGAAGAAACCGGCGGAGGAGCACCAACAGGAGCGGGATAAGGCCATTCGAAGGTATGATACGTTGATTGAATGGGTGTTGTTGCGAAGAATGTGCTCACGGACGGGGAAATGTCGGGCGAGGCACCGACGCTGAGGTTGATTGGTGACTCTGGATTAGGTGATGGATTGGGCAGTGTTGGGGATCCTTGGGTTGGAGCCCGTCTCGAGGTGCTGCGGCGTTGCTTGGGCGAGCCAGAGGTAGACCGAGCGGTGGTGCTGTCCCGCTTGGTGCGTTTAGACGGACGACGATGTGGTGACGTAGAGGAGCCTTCACCGACGTCCGTGATAGTCTTGCTGACAGAGATGTTACGGCGTTGGAGCCGGGGTTCAAGTTGTTTCATGAGGAGGTCTCTGAGAATGCCTTTGATGGTGTTGGCACACTCCCATGACTTTCCACTTTCCGCGAGGTATTCCATGCATAACTCGGCCTGATCCAATGAATGTTTCAAAGAGACAGGAGCCACACGAACACCAGAGGTCGCTTGCACCGCAGAGAGTAAGAAGATAGTCCCTGCAGAGAACACAACCTGGACGAGCGTGATGGGGGCGTATCGAAGGCTGTACAAAGTCTTCCAGGTAGCCAGGAGCTCCATGATATGCTCCGCTGCCCTATTGCATAGCTTCGAGGGACGGAGATTAACTCGACGGACCAAGTTGTGTGGCTGAGTAGATACGTACCTTCACGTGGTCTATCTCTGCTTCGGAACTATGGGTTGGGCGTGGACGACGATAAAACGGGCGGTGAAGGAGCACGAAAAGCCACCAATAGGCCAAATGGAGCATGATCTTGTGGGGAGGCGCAGTGCCACGATTGGACGGAGAGATGTTGAGTTCCTGAGGGAGATCCTCCTTCCATGCGTTGAGCCGAACGCTAGGTGCGATAAGGAACGGTGAGATAACAGAGTAGATGAAATCGCTCACTCAATCTCGCTGACCAGTTCGTATTGGATGTTCCGTCGGTCGGAAAGTGAGTTGCTGACGGAGTGAGTTCCTTGCGAGGACATGAAGGAGGATACGAGATACTTACACAACATCCATGATAGGCCGCGCTATCAATAACAATTCACAGGAAGCTGCGAATGTTTTTGACAAATATCCGGGTTGAGAGGGTACACCAGAGGCGGGGTGAAACCAGGGCAATTCGTCGAAATCCTTCTCCACGTATGGAACTGGGATGTTGTCCCTTGGAGAAGGGCTGGGAACACAGAAGTCGCGGCCAACGTACAACGACCAACAAACGTCCTGAAACCAGTGTCACTCGCCTATATTGCGATGAATGATTGTATCGAAACTCTTACCTGGCTGAAAGTGGTCCAGTAAGCCCAATTGCGGTCAAGACGATCATCGGGAGAGATGAAGCCATCTGTGACCCAGGTGGAGCAGTCGACAGCTAAACCAACTTAGAGAAGGTACCACTTGAGAAAGGAACCGTGAAGCTTTTGATTCTATGCTTACGAGCTTGACTGATTCGGGAGCTTAGCCCTGTAGGCGAAGTCAATATATAAGTTGGTAGTGCGACTTCACGGAGATACACACCGAAATAGGCATATCCGAGAGTTTGCTCGCCTTGTGACGAGTGGAAACTGGCAAGGATGGAAAGGGCGTGGACGACACAGATATTGGGCATTTGGCATTCCGCGTCGAGATAGGATTTCGCCTTATCGGCGAAATAGCGACGGGCCTTGAGGTCTCTGATACGAGGGTCATCCGAGAAAGCGGACGCCAATGCTACCAATGCGTTGTGTAACATTGGTGAATAATGCGAAGTCTTCGGTAAAGGTTGCGAAATAGGGACGCTCAGAGCCCTCCACATATCCCTGAGGAAAAGGGCGGGGACGATCCTCAGACACCAGGAAGTAAAGAACTTGAACAAGAGATCAAGTATTCTGAAGAGAGCGATGAGACAACGCCTATCGGAGAATGATAAACGACTTACCGATCATGTTCACGCCTATCCAAAGGTACGTTACCTGGGAGGTGACGAGACCAGTCAAAGTTTGGGTTATAATGGGCTTCATCTGCGCCTTCCACCATCAAGACATAGCACTCTTTGTGATTCTCGATAATTTCGGGAAAACGAGTGATTCTTTGAGGGGTGGAGAGACGGAAAATGGAAGTTGTCCCATGGAATAACAAGTCACGGTCCTCGAGCTAGATAACGCCGACAAAATGAGGAACGACGTCAGGCGGTTTTCGAAATCAATTCGGGGTCGGGCTTACGTATAAGTTTCCAATTGGGTAGAGAATATCATTGACAGCATCTGACTCATTCTCTGTGCTATCTTCTTGGAAGACATCATCCTGGACGTTGATTTCAGGGCGTAACTGGAGGTACGATGCCTCTGCATCTTTGGGACTGCCATGGTCGCGTTGGCAGACTTCGATTTTAGCCTCCAGAACATGGACGTATTGCTCAAGGGCCTTGATGCGCTTCTTGAGAGACTCGACATACTGAATTGCACTCGGTTTCTTTGCGCCCTCAGCTCCCCATGTGCACTGACATAAATTATGTTAGGAAATGGTAGCGAGATAGGTGGGAAGCCCAACCTCTTGTCCGGCAGCTGCGCAAGATTCGCATTGCGGCCTACCGCCACGACACTTGATTTTTCTGTCATGTAGTTTGTGTGAGTGACGTGTAGTGAGGAGGCGAAGCCCCAAGTGTACCTGGTTCGACAGAAGTTGCAAGCAACCGGAGCGTACGTGCCACGACCTCTAGCAGTACCACTACCAGAGGCAAAAGAACGAGTAGATTCGGCTTTCATTGAAGTAGAGGGATGCCGTTGACACCAACACCAAGGGAACCCTCCACTTTATAGTGCCTAGGCGTGTGTGATATGGGGCAACTGGGGCAGCAACATCAGATCGATCACTGCCTCTCTGACCTACGGTTAAGCGCTTGCGTCCCACGAGAAAGCGATTCTGAACAAGGAACATGCGTGGCGTAGGCAGATCGCTGACAAAAACGGGTGATCGTTCAGGTGTAGTTCGTGGATTTCGGAGGAACTCAAATCTCATCACAACGCATAGCCGTGGAAGGGGGAATTTGGTATATGAGCTAGCAAGGGTCGTATAACAAGATCTGGATAGTTGATACCGGTAAGATGGATTCCGAGAGATCATAGTACCTATATCTGACATTGAGATATCCTGTCCGCGACGAGAGACGGGAACGAGGCTCACCTTGGGTGCCAAGCTGACTATTTTCCCCCAGCCCTTCATCCTCAGGTCTGCGCTAACCATGCCTCCTATGCGCGTGCCCAACATTTCGCGCTTGTTGTTGAGAAGCACAGCCGCGTTGTCATCAAATCTGACGACTCTCCCGTCTGGACGCCGCACCGCCTTTCGCGTTCGGACAATGACGGCACGCCGAACGTCACCGCGACGAACTTTGACCGCAGTCACGGATGCCTGGGTTGCAGCATTTACTGGCCGCGCCCTTTTCACCACGCAGACAATCTCGTCACCAACAGAGCCCCAGCCATTGTTGACCTTTTGCTTGAGAATGTTAACGCATTCGACAAGAAGTGCGCCAGAGTTGTCTATACACTGCGCAACCGGAGTGAGATACTGTCTGATTTTGAAGTAAGCCACGTACATTTAGAGTACTTTTGAGCCCAATCATTAGGGAGTCGCGGAGGGCAAGGTGAAGGATGAACGCGAAAGACGCGACGGCCAACAACGGCCAGTGAGAGTAAAGGGTATGACGTTCCCACGCTTACTTGGTGGAACATGACCACATCTTGGCGTATGATTGCCTTACGACCGCGCTTTCCACTCCTCCTCCTTACCCCCTCCTCCAAATTTCATCCGACTGCGTAGTATTGACCAGCGATCATGCCTCTCTCCCGTCGTGGCAGCGGTAGCGTTACCCTCGCATCGGGCCAGACGTTGGCAATCCATACAAGGACACACGATGAGGGTGATCTTCCCCATGCCACCAAGAAGTGCGTCAGCAGATTTATATCGTACACTCTATGATCCAAATGCGATTGATATGGCTTTCAGGACTATGGCCGACCACCTGCGAAAGTATGAAGCCCTGTGAGTGAACGCATATAACCTCCTGGCGAATCGAGATGGACCATCGACAGCTTCACGTTAACTCCACAACGAATGCGGATGATTGTCGAGGCTTTCAAGGAGACCCTGGAAACTGGACTTGAGAAACCAGGTCAAGTTGTTGTGCGTATATCCTATCACTACTTTATCGCAATTGTTCCGCTTCAGGGGACGGTCCCACCAACAAGATTCTCTGTCATTGTGCAGTGAACTGACTCTTTGTACAATCTCCAATGTTCCCCGTCTTTCTCATGAATTATGTTATATCGCTTTCGGTCCTGATGCCTAAGCTCTCCAGCCAATGATCCCAACATTCGTGTTCGGATGGCCTCAAGGCTCGGAAACAGGAGATTTCATTGCAGTGGATCTTGGTGTGCACATTGGGATTAAGTAACTGATAAGAAATTCTAAAAACAATTCACCAGGGGGAACCAACCTTCGTGTCTGTCTCGTAACGCTTCAAGGCGACGGGAAGTTCGAGATCACTCAGTCCAAGTATCGCTTAACCGAGGAACAAAAACAAGACGACGGGCAAAAGCTATTTGACTTCTGTGCGGAGTGCCTGAGGACATTCATCGACACAAATTCTCAGCCTCCTGATGGTATCCTGAAACCAGGAGAAGTTCTACCATTGGGATTCACTGTGAGTACCTTGTAGCGTTGTCATTCCAATTCACCGCTCACCGCCTCAAATGATATCATACAGTTTTCTTATCCTTGCACGTGAGCTATGGATTCTCCTTCATACGTATCTTTCTCAGTGCGATCACAGGCAAGAGCGCATTGACCAAGGTGTCCTCATTCGATGGACGAAGGGCTTCGGCGCACCTAATACAGAAGGCAGAGATGTCGCCGAAATGTTCAACAAGTCCATTGAGAAATATGTGCATATACATTTTCCCTTGTTATTCACACGTTGCTCACTGCCTTTGTTCTTTAGCAATTGCCTGTCAAGCTCACAGCTTTGATCAACGACACCACGGGTACCTTGATCGCGTCCCACTATGTCAACCCCAAAACCAAAATAGCTTGCATTTTTGGGACCGGTTGCAATGCTGCGTACATGGAGCATGTTCGTGATATCCCAAAGATAGAATCTCTCGGTATCAGTGGTGACGCTGACATGGCCATTAACTGTGAATGGGTAGGCCCTTGCATATCGGATTGATGACAAGACAATGTTCTAACCTAGCCTCTCCAAGGGGGCCTTTGATTCATTTGAACATGAACATCTGCCACGGACTAAATACGACATGGAAGTCGATGAGTCGTCAAACAAACCCGGAGAACAGTCCTTTGAGGCAAGATGTTTGTGAATGTCACTTCTCCGATTTGCTGATACGATCCTCCAGAAACTCATCTCTGGCCGTTACCTGGGTGAAATATTGCGTCTTGTCATTTGTGAACTGGTCGATGAGGGTGTTCTCTTCCTTGGACAAAATACCTACAAGATTGAGAAGCCCTACGTCCTGGACACTGCATTCCTATCCCTAATGGAAAGGTGCGGATGTTCTCGGTGACTGTCCGAACAATTCTTACTGGCCTTAGTGATCCAACCGACGAACTCCTTATGGTCATCGGAATTTTCAATCACTTCTTCGCCCTCGAGACCACGCTAGCCGAACGTCAATTCTTCCGAGCACTCGCTAAACTCATTGGCCGTCGTGCAGCTCGCCTCAGTGCTTGTGGTATCGCAGCCATCGTTAGCAAGATGGGTTATCTCGACGAGGGTTGCTCCGTCGGTGCCGACGGATCACTCTATAATGTACGTGCCACAAACCCGTTTATATGTTCTCCGACTTACGGCGTCCTCAGAAATATCCTGGCTTTGCGGATCGAATTCATGAAGGTCTCCAAGATATCTTTGGCGACAAGGGGCGGTGCGTCCGAGTTTCTGACTTGCCTCTCCACTTCCTGGGCTAATCCCTGCTCCAGAAACATCGTCACCCATCATGCTGAAGACGGGAGTGGTGTGGGCAGTGCCATCATTGCCGGTGAGCCCTGAATTCGTCAATACTCCAACCCGTTAATCTCTGAACGTCCATCCAGCGATGACTAAGATACGCAAAGACGCTGGCCTTTACGTGAACGTGTAATGGTGCACCTTCGCACCCTTCGCACCCTTGAAAGGTTGTACAATTACCGGACATCGTTGTGTAGCGCCTATGTATCATCACATCGTCTTCCAAGATCTAGAATAACTGATATGGTCTGTATATAGACCCCGATCCCCGATGAAATCCATGCAGGCAAGTCTTTGTTTGTATTGATACCTGTGTTCTGTCCAGATGGCCTGATCCCCAGGCTATTCTATCCAGATGAGTCAATTCACGAAACGATCAACGATCCTGCTTGAACGCCGAGTGAATGATTCTCCAGTCGCTCAGGTCCCATTGCACAAACATGATGAAGTCACCCACCCCAATTCACTTGTCCCGTTTTCCACGGTTTCACGAAGACCGCCCGGAAAACCCGTATACCTCCATCATTCAGGCTACGCACACGACCCACGAGTGATCTAGTGTCATTGAACCGAAAATCTTTTCTACGCCCAATGAGCGCGGTTTCAGACAGCCCGTTAGGCAACCAAGGTATGACACACTACCCGACAGTTCCGACACGGGAGGGGTATAAATATATCCTGACGGTTGGAAACTGGCACTGTTATGCCCGCTGTCGACCAAAGCATCCAGCAGATCCATGAGATCAAAGATCTTCAATACTGTCAGCGTCAGTGGTCCTCGGTTGTCTAGATGCCTAGCGCACATTGATTGATGGTTACTGACTCGTGGAGAATGGACAGTTGCTTGTGCGGTATTAGTTCTATACGAACATGGTAAGTTTCGTACTCATGTTTGGTGCGAGGTGACTTCTCTTTGACGCTGAAACATAGCCATGACCTTGGATCAGGAAGTAAGTCACCGGCTTGGCAAAACTCCTGGATTTCGCCTAGGCCTTACCTTCCCTTAGGTAGAACTTGTTTGGGTAGGTGTTGTTCCTCCAACGGCTGCGAGTTATCCTGTATCTCTCGCCAGAAAAAACGATGGTCGCTTGTCAAAGTCTTTTTTCTCCTGGTTAGTTGTCATAAAGTGATTCTGCTACGTGCGCGGCGAATTAATAAATGACAATTAGAATAGGTACGTAGGGGGCACAATACCACTGTGGGTAGCCACTACAGCTCTCTCTACACCATCGGAACTCAGTTATCTTTGTACCGCAGTGGAAACGCATTAGGCAAGTCTTCGGCATGTTCTCAGCGGGGGGAGCGAAGTGATGAACTCGATCAATTGCCAGTCTTCTTGGGTAATCCAACGTCTGCCGAGGTTCGTCCCACTATTTCCATCTGAACTACTGAGGCTCAAGTACCTGATCTATTTTCAGCTGTAAGAAACCTTACTCGGCTCTCTCGTTATCGTTTCGCTCACTCACTTCTCCGTGAGCGTAGATGTGTGTTGGTATTCCTGTAAATCCTTGACCTTCTGCTGACGTCTCAGGTCGATCATGGGCTTGGTTCCAAGCTATCCTCGGCTTTGTGTCGATGTGGTCGATGCAAGGTGAACACGTCTCATCATGTTCGTTGCTGATAGATTTGTGACCAAGCTCTCCTTCCTCAGGTATTCTCCTGCTTCGAGCACAAGCCATGTGCAAACCTTTTGGGTCTCCATTCAAGATTCCCGTTCCTTACGCACTGGGTGGGGCCTTCTTCTCAGAGGCCGCGATGATGAGCACTATCCTCGGTTTATCCTACTCCCGCATCTTGTGTCAGTGCTTCCTGTGCCATTATTCCTCTTGTCGTCTGAGTCTCATGAGTCTTCTTCTTCATGCAGCGGAACCAATAGTATTCCAAGCTCCCAATATGAGCATATGCGCGTCCACTAATACTCGATTCCTCTGGGCCATCTGGATCCCCCCAGCCGTGTTCGAATTGATATTGGTCATCTGTGTCGTATGGGTTGCAGTCAAATACATGCAGCTTGAGTCCAGCCTTCAGAGTTACCGACAAACCCAAGGTGGACGCGCGATTTGGACCGTCTTGTTTCGGGATAGCATTCTTTTCCCTATATTGAAAGTACCTTTTTTCAAACCAAGGTTAAGCGTCGGGAGCTGACCATCCTTGAAGTGCAGTTACGCTATACATTATCAACGCCGTTAGTTGGAGTACAATTCC
Organism: Pleurotus salmoneostramineus; assembly: GCA_002583695.1. Lineage (NCBI taxonomy): Eukaryota > Fungi > Basidiomycota > Agaricomycetes > Agaricales > Pleurotaceae > Pleurotus > Pleurotus salmoneostramineus. The sequence goes on from BEWF01000294.1 coordinate 91,812, forward strand.
AGTACGTGGCTCGGCCCCTCCATGATTCGAGTATCCGCGGATAATGTGGCAATCCTGACCTCTCTGCCAGCATGAACTCGTCCAACTACCCGAAGCATTCGCGGCATGCATGTTAACCATTATTGGTTCTCGCCTCGTCTTGAATTTGCGCGATACATATTACACGCCATTTTCAGACGAAGTCAACAACGCCATCAAGTCACAGCAGATAATACCTACAATATCAACTCATACATCAGCCTCAATCCCTCAAGAAAACCACGTCCCAGGACAGCCTTAGCGTAGAGTACTACTTAATCTAATATTCTCGGAATATACAGCGTAGCATAATAGGTCGATGTGACTACAATCCAAGAGCAGAGGATACAGATGCATATGCGATGGTAGGGTACATTGTTTAACCAGTCTTGTTTTTGCTTCTCTTGCCCACTTGTGCCTGGAAACCGCTCTTGATTGGATTGACGGACCGTCGACTACCACAGGACTCGCAGGACATGAAGAAGATACGATTTTCCTTCGTGAGAAGGGTGTCCGGTGACTTGCATGTTTTGCATGTAACATATTCCACTATTAGAGAACATGTTAGCGAACGGCGAGCGTGGTCAAGGGGGAGAGCGATACCAATGTAACGTCGAAGGACGTTCTCGACCTGCTTCTGTTGGAATCGACCCTTGATCACAAGACGGCCGGCACCGTCAACGCTACCAGTGGTACCCATTTCAGCGAACAGGAATTGGATAACATGTTCCGGCTGGAGTACATCAGTGGATGTTTGACAATTAAACGAGAATCACTCACTTGTCGGTGCATACGTTTACAGATATCCGAGATGTTGGCAAAGATGGACTTCTTGTTACCCTCACGATGTATAGAAGGCGGTGCGATAGTGTAACGCTTTTGTGATGAGGCAGAGAGGAGAGCAGGGTTGGCGGCGTGCAGTGAGGCATAGAATCTTGTCAACAACTAAAAGATCGTGAGTAGACAGTTTATCCTTGGATGTAAACACCAACCTCGGGATAGGTGTAGTCTCGATCGCTCTTGAGCCATGCCTCATTACCGGCATCAACACCAACGGGAGCATCTGCCTGTGCGAAGGGATTTTCGCCAAGTTCAGCTTCATCGATGTGGTCGAGGTTCGGGTTGGCAGCAGGTTCGCCATCTTCCTCCTCTTCATCTGCATTTTTGGCTTTGGAGTCGTTCAACTCCTTCTCGAACGCCTCCAAGTCATAGGCACCCTTCTTCTTCGATCCCTTCTTTCGCTTCTTGACATCAGAGAAATCCAAGTCCTCGGTCGCGGCTGGAGCTGCTGTGTTGGAATTTGAGGTCCCGGAGTCGTCGCCCTATATATTTCACGGATCAGCTCCAAGCAATTTGGAGATGAGTCAACTCACAAGGTCCATAGGAATATCTTTCTTCTTCTTCTTCTTCTTGAGGTCGCCGAACATGGCCTTGAAATCATCCTCTGGAGGCGGATCGCTGGCTTTAGTGTCTTCACCATTGAGCTTCATTTGCTCATGGGCTGTCGTTGGACCCAAATCGACTACATCGCCAGTGGTAGTCGTTGACTCGATCGTTTCTGGCGCAGGTTGGGTAGGATCCGCGTCTGCGCCCAGAGGATCCTCTGTGAAGGCTACGGCCTTTTTCTTGCGTTTCTTGAGGGAAGGATCGAACAGCGGTTCGTCAGACATGGTGGTAAATAAGCAAGTAATCGCTCAAGCTGCAAGTCGTATGCCGAGGGCGTACTGATGAGGTTCAAACTCCGCCTAATCGTGGGAGCGTTTCCCCTTTCTCAGACAAACCGCCGTCAGTCTCCGAAAAGCGTCTCTCCCTCCTTCCAAACTTTCCGCCCAAATGCTCCTTCGAAGCTCTGTCGCCCGCATCGCCCTCCAGCCAACGCTGGGCGCGGCCCCGGCTGGTGCGCGCAACATGGCTACCCTCCGCGAGATTGAACTGCGTCTCAAATCCGTTAAAAACATCGAGAAAATCACAAAGGTTCAGAGTTCCGTCCTACATGCAATGTCAGGCATGAGTTAATGTTATTATGGTGAAAATAGTCAATGAAAATGATTGCCTCGACGAAGCTTGCAAAGGCGCAGAGGGCTATGTTGGCTGGTAAAGAGTACGGTATTGCCAACTCTGGTGCGTTTACTTTATATTTCTCGCTCTATTTCCACTTGACAATATTAAAATACTTTATTTGCGTGCAGAGGTCTTCAAGGTTGCTACCAGCGACAAGCCGGCTCCTCGCAAACTCTTCCTCGTTGTTTCGTCCGACAAAGGTCTTTGCGGTGGTATCCATTCGTCCGTCTCGAAAGCAACGCGCCGTGCCTTGTCCAACGACCCCGAATCACCACTCGCGTCCGCGGAGTCCCCCGTCACGGTCGAGGCTGACTCGCCTATCATGGTTATCGGTGATAAGTCAAAGTCCCAGCTCTCTCGCGCCCTCCCTCAGAACTTGGTCTTGACTTTCAACCAAATCGGCCGTGATATTCCTACATTTGCTGACGCTGCTGGTGTTGCCGACCTCATCATCAAGAGTGGTGTTGAATACGACTCTGTTGTCCTTGTCTACAATCGCTTCGTATCTGCTCTGTCGTATGAGGCTGGTGCTAGCGAGGTCAAGGGTGCTGAAGCCCTCAAGGAGAGCGGTATGAGTCTCGCTTACCGATAGCCGACCTCGTGCTCACAAGTAATAACACAGATGGTTTCAAAGCCTATGAGATGGAGGATGACTTCACTAAGGATTTGGCCGAATTCTCCTTGGCCAACGCCATCTACGCCGCCCTAACCGAAGGTCACGCCTGTGAGCAGTCTGCTCGGTACGTTTCCATCCGATACACGGATTCCGCCCTTTGAATAACGCTCCGCTAGTCGCAATGCCATGGACAATGCCTCGAAGAACGCTACGGACATGATTAGCAGTCTTCAAATGCAGTACAATCGTGGACGCCAAGCTGCCATCACAAACGAACTGGTCGACATTATTACTGGTTCGTCCCCTGTAGACCCGACACTACAGCCGTCTCTAACATTCACCCTCTCTCTCCAGGTGCAAGTGCTCTATAGTTGCCGTTTACCCACCTTGCTAGATATGTTGTTGACTTTTTTCAGTCAAGAATATAGATTTTTTCTAGCTGAGCATGCCGTGAAGGCTAGACATACTGGCGATAGAGTTCCTGAGTTGTTTCGTTGCGGAATATAACATAAATACTGGGACCAAGAGAAATATCAAACGTATAAGATACAGGAGCCAAGATATTACGCATGCGAAGGGGCGGTTTATGCGACATAGTCGTAAGCTCAAGGGGTGCTACAAAAATGACGTACAACAGAGAAGAGATGAAATATACTCAATCGAGGTCGCTGACCTTGGTGAGGGCGACCCGTCGTTTCTTTTTCGATGGCTCTTTGGCTTTCCCAGCGTCCTGTTCGCGTTTCTTCGCCGAAGTGCTGTCGGTGTCATTTTCTCGGCCAGATGAGGTGGACTGGAAAAGTGCTGAGGGGAGAGGAGCTTCACCGTCAACGCTTGCAGGTGTTAATGGTGGTTCAACGTATCCACGTTTAGCAGGTACAGTTGGGGTGACGATGTGGGGTAGAGCCGTGTGAGAAGCCGAAGGCGTGGCCATAGGTGTCCCAACCACAGAATGTGCGTGGTGAGAGGTTGAGCTGCTAGAATGGAGCAGGGGTACGGCATTGTGGTGAGCGATAGATTGCACTTGAAGTGCAGCCTGTTGTGTGTGATGCGATGGTAATATCTCGTCAAATATGACTAGAGTGCAATAACCGTCTCGGGCGGAAAGGATCAAACATTGGCCGTCTGGGGACCTGTATAGTGGGGTTAGTATAAGATTTCATCGCACTGGGATTGGGAGGCTTACCATGACAAGTCAGTAAATTCATCGTAGTGGAGTTTCGTTAGCAAACAGATTGGACCAGCTTGTTGGGTATCATAGATGGCTACCGAGTCCATGGTAACCACGGCGTAAAGCATTCGATATGGAAGAGCAAAGACTGAGCTAGTTTCCGCGACAGCAGTGTGAATAGGTGTTTGGACCCGTGGAGCAGGGGTCGAAGGTTTGGAGGCAGCAGGAGTAGGCGGTCGCAAGTCGACGGGGGAGAGGGCAGGAGAAACGAGGGCATTAAGATTCGGTCCTCCAATATGCAGCGGGGCTGGCGCTGCTATAGTCATGTGAGCTTGTGGGGGTGCGGAAGGAGTGCGTTGAGGTGTCAGACTAGGTGTGGCGCTTTGCAACATTGGTTCACCGGTGGTAGCTATCGCGCCCATATTGTTAAGCTCCAATGTACCGTCGATACCCTTCTCAACGAGAGCGGTCTGTGGTTCCAATCCATTATCTATACCGGATACTCCTGGCCGAAGTTCGAATAGTATAGGAGAGAACTTCACTGCTACGCTTGCCTTCTTGTGACCCGGAAGTTGTGCAATTGGAGGCCGGGCGAAGTTTGCTCGACTGTAGATGTATACAGATGACGCAGACGACGTCGAAGTGGGGAAATCCGACATGATTCGTCCTCGACGGCCTCGAGATGGGGTTCCGAATTCGTCGGTACTGGATGTCTTCGAAGTTCCAGGAACAATTGCAGGATCTTCGAATTGACCAGCAGGCGTGAGGAGCAAGCCACCGTCTGGACTAAATGTAAGTCGTCTGAAGAAATTCGTGAAGCTTTCATCGCCGTAGAGCTTGACCTGAGACCAAGACGCTGGTGGTAAAGTGCGGATAGCTGGAAGGGCCGGCATAGGGGAAGGTGACCGACCATACCTCCCAAAGGTAGATGGTGAACCTGGAGCGTTCGAGCCACTAAAAGATGATCGCCTTGAAGATGGCTTATCGATTGGGGGTGGTGGGAACATCGACGTGGATGGTGTACTTGCAACTGAGGTCGCTGGTGTCAAGGGCGTGGTATCCTTATTGGAACCCGAGGTCGAAGGGACATCATCCTTCTCCCTGGGGATTTCACTGGCGACTGATTCCGCATCACTGACGGTGGACTCGCGCCGAAACATTCGCGGCCTGCTGCTACTGTGACCATGAGAGCTTGGGGTACGGCTGTGGCGCTGATGGGGCATACGTGTATTGCGCCCGACCGCGTGAGCCTCAAAGACCCCCTGCTTGGTGGATATTCGGTAGATGTGCATGGAGCGGTCGCTGCTTTGGGTAGCAATATATTCGTTGAGGGGATCCCACGCAACACCTTGAACATAGTGACTATGCTCTGCAATTTCGTGAACACATTTCCCTGGAAGTAGGTTGTGTCAATCACGGCATATGGATAGCTTTGACAAAAGTGATACCATCAGAGGCAGCAAAAACTCGTGCGGCATTATCCGTGCTTCCCGCCAGGATATATTCACCGGTTGGGCTCCAAGCAAGGTCATATACCTGCATCGTGGTACACCTTTAGGAGTCGTTAGCTGGTTCTATATGAAAATGGGGCATTCCAACCTAAACGTAGTTCGCGGTTTCCAGTACTCTTTTTCAAGCTGAAGCTCCTCCGGACTAAGATCGCTTCCATAGGTGCTAGTTTGTGGGTGTGACGCGGGTGCCCATATTATTATCATGCCGTCTAGTTATTGGCGAATCAGTAAATCGTCGAATGAGCTGAATACAAGTTGCGCACCATCACCAGCCGACGCAATTAATTCACCTTCAGGTATATTAGTCAGTTGAAGCAAGTGAACTCGTCAGTGGAGACAAACCATTGGGTGAGAACCGAACGACATTAACTGCAGCTGAATGCCTGCTTAATGTTGCCAGATACTCAATACGCGGCGCCCGCGGTACGATTTCACCGTCGGGTATGCATGTGGGCCGCAAATTGGGATGGACCATCCAAACCTGCCATACGTATCAACGACCTATTGCGCAGATACGACACGTCTGAATCCATACCCTAACATGATTGTCCTCTCCCCCTGTCGCAAGTCGATACGCCTGTCCGGCATAATTTTGCTCCTGACCTATCGGTGGACGCGCCTTTTTGAATGACATAGGCTGGAAGTCGCACGTAGAGATTGGCTTGCTGTCGTGCCAACGGATTTCAAGCGTGCGGAAGCGCATTTTTACGCGATTTAAGGGAGAATATGCGCGTCCTTGAACGATAACGTGTCGGTGGTGATGATGGTGGTGGAGAGAAAGGTGAGAGCGGAAAGAGCCTCAATAAGGTCTAGTTTCACTGGATATTGAACTGGGATAAAGGAGACGCGCGTGACAGGCTCTGGGTCCTGGGATTCACCAAGTGTCACACAAGGCTCGTAATACGGCCCACGAACAAAAGCCACCTTTCACAACGGGAATAGTGACTGGACTCAACATTTCTACTCTGCTGAGTATGATACAGCTTTCAGACGATCCCGGTAAGTAGTAGGACCCAGTGGAAACGGGTGAGCGTCCGATGTATCTCAAGTGAATCAACCACCTAATTATGGAAGGAAAGATCATCTTGGGTTGTCCTTATGGTCGCGATACAGCTACTGCCCGGTCGGGCCTGTATCCAGCCACTTCCTCGCCGGAATGGGGAATGAGATGGAGAACTCCCCTTCAATGAAGCCTACACGTTGTAAATGAACTCACCTTGGGGAACACAATCAGTTTAGTCAATCCAGAACTCAATACCTGGCGCATATGAATACACACAATACACATGGGGTGTAAACGAACTCGCAGTTGTATCACATAGAGCATGCCGGGCGGACGGCTATTAAAGGTGATGAATTATGGCAATCAGAGAAGAATGCGTGAAGAAATACAGAAACACGCACGCGGTTACCGAAGGGCACTAGCACGAAGCGAACCCCATAACTCGTCTCTATCTACCTCGTAAACTTCATCTGTCGCACTATTCGCTCTACCCATCACAACATTCAGGTCCTTAATAGACTTCTGTAGTATCTTGGTAAGATGAACTAGACCCGCCTGCTGCTCCGAGAGAACCTTAAATTCAGGAGAAAAGTGAGCAACGAAAGCAAAGGGATCCAGTCCATTACGCACGGAAGCTATTTGGGCCAAGCCCTCTTCATCGACCACAACCCATTCACCAGATCCACTGGGATTGCTGATGGCACTCCTCTCCTTGACAGCATTTATTGCGCCAACAAGTGCCCATAATTCGTTCAGTTTCCCTTTCCCTCGACTCCTTTTGAACTCCTCTTCGATACTTTCGAGTTTTCCTCTCAGTTCTTCCTCTTCCGGTCGAATAGCAGATGATCGAAGACTTGGGATAAGTAGATGGAGATGCTGGATAAGGGTCAGAAGTCGATGTGTCAATTGGGTTTGCACGGTTGAGGCACGCAGTAACCGCGAGGAGTTGTCGGTCGCATGTCGTTGCTTGAGTGCCTGGAGGCGCTCTTTAAGTTGCTGTCGTAGAGACAATCAGTTTGGAATAGAAATGCGCGCGAAGGCCAAAAACATACTTTTAGTTGTTCCTGCTGCTCTGAAGCCTTCTTAGTTTGCGCTTCAGCGCGCTGCCGCACATCGTCAAATCCTACAGCTAGAACTGGGACATGACTATTGTTTATGAATGAGTCGACATGCGTGGCGCGTGAATAGACCACATACCATGAAGGGTCGGGGTTTTCTCGCAAAGCCTGCTGCCAAAGGGATTCATTCGTAGCATTAGGCGGTCTTCCGTACATCTTGACCTGAGAGGGATCCACGAAGTTATAGAAATAATGCTACAGCCTGATTAGAAATCAAATGGTTTCGGAGAACACCATGCATACTCACTTGAAACCGACATTCTGGCGAGTTTGAATTCCATGCACTCGCAATCCCTTCAATCTGCGCTATCAACTTTGAGAATTGGGCTTGCGCTAAATCAGTCTGATTCTGGGGTGCTGATGAAGGGGTCCGTGATGCCATTAAGCTACTTGCTCCAAGGGCTGATTGGCCCAGCATGCTCGTTCCGAGGGCACTGTTCCCAAATAACGGATTTGACGATGCGCCTACATTGTTTTGGGGTTGCTGGCCAAAGGTGGAAGAGAAAAGGGAAGGTTGAGGCTGCTGCTGCTGCTGCTGCTGTGGTTGACCGAAAATATTCTGTGCTGGTTGTTGTTGTTGTTGTTGTTGTTGTTGCTGCTGCTGCTGCTGTTGCCCACCAAAGAGCGAAGAGTTATTCGCATTCGCATTGGTGTTCGTGTTTATGGACAATCCACCCGCGCCTCCGAATAAACCAGGCTTTGGCGCGAACGGGTTGGCGTTTGCATTGTTGGCCGTCGATTGCCCAAATAAACCACCCGCAGGTTGAGCAGGTTGGGCAGAGGCACCAAAGAGATTAGTCCCTTGTTGTTGGGGCTGATTCGCGGCTGGATTACCGAACAAGCTGGAACCTTGTTGAGGTTGAGTGTTCGCCGTCGAATTGCCAAACAGACTCGTTCCAGCCTGTTGTCCACCAAACAGGCTGCCTCCAGCCGCGGGTTGACCTGGTGCTTGCGCGTTGTTCTGACCAAACAGACCACCCCCAGCTTGAGGTTGCTGCTGCTGCTGCTGCTGCTGGCCGAAGATATTTGAAGTAGCTCCTTGATTGGCAGGCGCACCGAAGAGAGAAGTCTGTGTTTGTGCCTGGGCCGACGCGTTCCCAAAGAGCCCTCCAGCGGGTTGCTGTTGCTGAGGGTTTTGCGCACTGAATGCAGAATTCGTGTTACTTGCCGAGCCAAAGGATCCGAACATGGTCGTCAACGATGAAGTTGGTGTGGAAAGACGACAAGATGATAGTAAGTGGCAGAGATGCAGGCTCGATCCTGGCCTCAAGGTCGATGACAATCAAACAATGCTCTTTGTATGGGAATGGCCCAGAGCTCTCAGTCTCGACGGTGAACTCGAAATGAATATTTGTTCGTCATGTCAAAGGCCCTCAATCACAACCATCATACACACGCAGTGACAAGTGTAGATCGATTCAATCGTTCGTCCTACGAAGGCACTCTATAAAACAACCGTATAGAATGCATATGCATATGGGTGATATTGCCAATGATTTGCGCATACAATGTTTTGTGTAGCATAAAAATGTGAAAGCAAGGAAGAAGAAACTCAGAACTAGACGAATTTATCAATATCAAAAGCTGAACACGGCGAGGGAATAATGTGCTCACCCTAAGGGCTTGGAAGAACCACTTGTTCTTCCCGCTGGTGTAACGGTCTTCCAGAAGCTTCTTCACGGTCTTTTTGGCGTCCTCTCGCTGCGTGGGTTCCTTGAAGGTCTCTGAGGACACAACACCTTTCAGGCCTTCAAGTTCAAGGGCGTAACGGGTGGGGAAGAGATGCGAGTAGTTAACGGTCTAACAATGGTATTAACGAAACGAGCAACGAGCGAGCAAATGGGTAGAAATCTTGAAACAAACCTTGATGAATGGCTTGACTTTGCTACGGAAGGCGACCTTCTTCTGACCCATCCGTCTTGTCACCTTTCTCGGGTAACGCTCAACACCAGCGACGATAGCATGGGGGTATGGCCGTTCCTTGGTACCCTCGTCCAACTGCTTGATGACAACAACCTTCTTCCCTGCTTGACGTCCTTGGAGGACAATTGCGACCTAACGACACAGCGAACGATCTTGAGCAATTGCACATGTACGGAGACTCATAACCAAAGTCACCTTGCCTGGCTTGTATACTAAGAAGAAGCGTCAATGCGAGCTCGATGAAATAGACGGCGACGGCTCACCTCTGACCATCTTGAGGACGTACCGAAATTCTTGGGCCTCCACCATACACGATGCGACACTGTCTGTCCGCCTTCGGAGATTGCCGCGGTGGCTTGCTAGTTGCTGACGTAATAGTGGGGATTGCACGCGGAGATAGGGGGACAGCCTAACTTCCTGGAAGTAACCCCTTACCTTGGTCCTTGGTGTATTTTTACGCTTGGGCCCGGAATTTTCAGACAAACATTTAGCTGCTGTTATCGACTGGAATAGATACTTCGTACGATTGATCACAATGCATACTTCCACTGCAATTTTCGCGGTCATTTATCTATTAAAGTAACATCTAGAACGCTCTTCTAAGTGCTCCATCTACTGGCTCGATTTGTAGATATCCCACCACGCTTGCCTATCCACTGCCAATTTTCACGGATAGTAAATGCGACAAGCGGCCGCAGGCGGGAGGGCACCGAAGAAACGTTAGTGCCAACCATATTCAGCGTGGCAAATTTCAGCGGTTGTCTCTCGAACTCTTCTGATTGAACAGCAAACTTTAAATGACAGTCTCAGTAGTACACTACGGAGGGTAGTGGAACATCGACTAATACAACGGAGCACAGCAAAACCAAACGAGAACACAAAACTGTAGATAAGGACTCTTATGATCTAGCTTATATCTTCATTCCTGTGAAAGCCTTTCTGCTCTACAAGATATTGACTGAGTAAAGGAATTCGGTCAGCTAAAGCGACACATAATCAGCCTTGATAAAAAGTACGCACTGGGGGAGCAGCCAATGGTGATCAAGCCACTGATTTCGTTGCCAGTGCAGCAGACTGTTTGTGCCGTGCTATCGAAAACTTCGACTCAATGATCTAGGTTCTTTGGGAAAAATGTACAACGACGTACCAGGATCCTCCCACTTGCAAGAGAGAACAATTGGCTCCAAGAAGCCCAGTGACGGTGCCAAGGAGGAGGTCGAGAACCAGTTGGATAAGCCCTCCAAGGCCAGACAACTGGGACTTGGTTCCAACATGCTGGCAGCACTTGAGAGTGCCAGTGCTGCATCCAGGAGCAGGGGAAGGGCCTGAGCGTTTGGCGGCTATGTCTCCATCAATACCGGTAACACCCGCCTTAAAAAAAGAGAATACATACTATCAGCACCAGTCGCGCGCCTGGCGGGTGGAAGGGGAGGCAATCCACGGGCCAGACGATCCGCGTTGGTCGCGGGGACGGCACCAACGACGGCGGCGGCGAAGACGAAGATAAAGGCGATGAGAGTGACGAATTTCATGTCTAACAGGATGTGTGGCCGCAAGGATAAAACGAAGCGAAGTAGTGCGGACGAACGAAAGAGCGAACGCTAAGGATTGGAAGGGGCGAACAAAAGCCATTTTATACTGCCCCACCGAATGGACAAACCTGGAAAAGGAAGTCAGGAAAACTTTACGGCAACGAAGACGTCCAGGCGTGGAAGTGGAAGAACGTACATCGTATTAGGTTATTAAATCAATAATTAGCGTTGACGGTCACGATGTTTCACCTACGATCGCAGGTTTGTGATTGGACCGAGCTCGCTTCATTGGAAATAATAATTTAGTATATAACTAGCTGATAACCCGTGCTCCGCACGGAAAGAACAGATTGATTTGAATATATATATAAACATAATGATACTGATGAATGGTGTCGAAGAAAGGGTCAAGTTTGATTTCTATATACTTGGTGTTGCGGTGTCGGCACTGCTTGAGCCAATGCTCGACAAAGATGAGTGTGACTGGAGGGCTTCCTTGCCATGAGATGTCTTCCGAATTTTCTTGGGTAGAGGACTGCTGTCGTAACTGAACTTTCGTTTCTGACTTCCGGAAGTTGCATTTGCTGGTGTCACTGTCAAGGTGGTGAAGAGTCTGAGACTGATTTCGTTGCAACAGCAAAGTAAACATACCGGGAGCCTTGACAGGCGTAAAAGAGGCGGGCCGTTTACCCATCAAGGTGATATCCGTGGCCTCAATGTGCAAACGGTCGAGATGTCCTGAAGGATTGGTAGTAAACTTCGACAAACGGCCGGCAACGAAGACATATGTGTCATTAGAGGGGCAAATTTTCTTGGGGTCGGAGAAGCGGTAGTTCTTGGGAATGATGATGCGAATAGGGAGCTTTCCTTCCTCGAGGTTGTGGCGAAACGCGGTTGTCCATTGGGAGGCGTCTATATCAAATGTAGCAAGTTCTTTCTGCGAATTACTGACCACGGCGGCAGCATAGATAGATGGCGGCTGTTGAATATCTTCGAAGTCAGTTATGATGAGCTAAAAGATGACTTCGGGTTTAGAACACATTGAGGAAGGGACAATAAACAGTTGAACGTACCGAAGAAATATCCCCAACAACCTGGTACTGATTGATCTCTTCTTCCCCCAGTGTGAATCCCTCAAGTTTTGCGCTCCTAGACATGCGAACGATCTGAACACATGTGAAAGAAATAAGTAAACAATATGAGCATCCCAAATTCAAATTCCATACCGAAGCGTCAACAACTGCTGAGGTGAATTCGTCAAATTCTATCCCAGCATTGTTGAAGTAGCGTAGACATGCGATTATTTCTAGACCTTCTGCCAACCAGAAGTGTGCATCGAAGAGCATTGTCCGAGGGGAATCCGGTGCAGTGCGAGGGTTTTCAAGGACGGTGACGCCAATGATTTTCGCGGTATGAGAAGGTGACATGATGAGATGGTGAGTGAGGGAGTTGCTTCTGGGTGGAGATCGTCCTGGTCGACATCGTTGCTTATAAGTGACATTGGGGTGAGGGTGAAGATGTTCTCGAAATTTCGGTGAAGTTCTTGGGGCTGGAGGAAGGTTCGATTGCGCAAAATAGGGGAAACCGGGGCTGTCAGGGGTGCATCATTGCGCCAAAATAATATCGGAGTACAGGCTCAACTGGAATATATTATACATTATACATTAATCAAAAGTAAAATAGCTGGACTACAAACTGTATATACTGACTAATCCATTAAAACTTCGGGGTAAACAATATTGATGGCACCAGAGGCGTCGGGAAGTAATAACTTAATTCTATGGCGGGAGGTCGCCCGGGACAACGCAACATATAGTTGACCATGAGAAAACACGGGAACACGAAGATCAAGACCCACATAACGGACTGATTGACCTTGGGCTTTGTTGATGGTCAGCACAAAGGCCAAACGAACAGGAAATTGTCGTCGTCGTAAAGTGAATGCAAATTCCGCATCCTTCCCTGAGGGTGTAAGTGTTATGCGAGGTATGAAGGCAACCTCACCATGAAAGCGCCCTCCCATAATTTCAGCTTCAAGGACACGGTCGGAAGCGCGGCGTAGAACCAAGCGTGTCCCGTTACAAAGGCCTCGCGCTGGTGCAAGGTTCCTGAGGAGGATTAATGGGGATCCAAGCTTGAGATCCAGCTCGCCTGGTGGAAGGCCGGGGGCATTCAAGGTGCGCAGATACTCGACAGGAATCTCATTGACACGTTCGGTCTGATCTCCATGCTCGTTTTCAATAGAGTCGGCGCTAATGTACTTGATATTTTCGCCTCCCATTTGGCCAAGGATAGCAGAATTTAATTCATCGACATCACCATTGCGCGCAGCGAGAATGATGCGATCAAGAAAATATTCAGATGGAGGGGTGGGGCCGTCAATGTGTGGGTAGATAGCTTTGATGAGCGAATCAACGGTGGCGCATTGCATGTCTTGTGGTATGTCAATTTTCCCATCTGTGCGAATTCCTCTACCATGGCCAACATCCAGCAACCAGTCCGCAAACTCGGCTTCATTTGCACCAGTATCCAGTCGCATGTTCTGGCGAAGACGGAGTACATTGTCAAAGTCCTGTGATTGGATGAACGACCAGATGTAAGATTGTGGAAGTGAGGCGGCCACAATTTCTTCCTGAGTGCCTTTAGGGACAACAGGGAGAGTCTGCTGGAAATCACCTCCGAAGACCATGGTAACACCTCCAAATGGTTTTTCGCAGTCTCGGATGTCACGAAGAGTCTTCTCAAGGGCTTCGTGTGTATTCCGATGCTGCATGGGTGCTTCATCCCAAAGAATGAGCCGTGTTGCGCGAAGGAGGCCGGCAAGATTTGATTCCTTTCTTATTGAACAGAGCGAGTCATCCGTGAGTCCCTCAATGGGAATTTTGAATTGAGAATGTGCCGTACGTCCCCCAGGCATTAGCAATGCAGCAATTCCTGATGACGCAACACAGAGCACAATCCAGCCCTCACTGCGAACACGATTACAAAGAGTTTTATAAAGGAATGTCTTTCCTGTTCCCCCCGGACCATTCAGAAAGAACGTCAGCCCCTGGTTATTTTCAACCGATGCCATTATCCGATGGAATGCATGTTGTTGATCAGGATTGAGGAGCCGGATATTATCCTCAGCCATCTGGCGCTCTTCATCTCGATTATAGTTAAGTTGCTCGGCGATTAGAGGGTTGTCCGATATGTTGGCCCAGTTTTGCGACCAATTAGGCATAGAGGGGAAGTCATCTCGTAATGACTTTCCAGACTCGCGAAGTATCCCATCGAGAAGATATAGACCATAGTCATAGACATCCTTATTACGGGGGTCGACACGGCCAGATATTCGGAGGCGATGCCAGAGGTCATCACAGATATGGTGCCGAAAGTCGTTCCAAAGAAGTTCAGGCTGAACAGGGTGGCAAAAGAGCAGCAACGTAGCAAATAGGTGACGGAGCCGTGAGCCTGTTTGCATAACAGAGGCTTCTTGTAAGCAAGCCCTCCATTCTCCATCATCCTCGAGCAATCCTCGCGCAAGGCATGCGTCACGGAATGTAGGGTAAACAGTTCCACGATATGTACGAAGATCTTCAAATGATTGTGGTCCTCGAGCCACTGTGAGTAATGTTCGAAGGTAGAAGCGTTCCCCAGCTGAAGGGGGGACAAAGTACATACGGCCAATAGTGGAGCCGATGTCCTTGCATCGAAGAGCCCAAGCCTGAGGGCGACGCTCAGAGTTCCAAACCAAATAGAATGGGAATTCTTGATAGGTGTATTTCCTTGCTTCTCGTCCAAGGCGCTGGCGATTTCGGTTGGCCGCAAAAAACTCAGTAAGCATTGTTCGTTCCTGAGCAGACCGTTCAAGGACTGTTTCAGGGTCTTCATCTGGGTTGTAAGTTACCAAGTGCTGTCCAGGGAGATGGACTTGAAGACGGACGACATGAGGTTTTTGATCATGGATCGAGAAATGAAGGAGACGCCAAACCGCCTCGGACGCAGCAATGTATCGTCCCTGAAGATACGTAGTGATCTCATCTTGATTGAACTCCAAGGTTGCTCGGTCGCCACCTTTATGAATGTATTTGAATGGATATTTGACAGACCGGAGCATGACTGCACACTCAGCGTTGATGTGGCAGTTATAACGGGCGGAGAGAAATGGGCAATAAGGGATGATCCAGCGATTATCAATGTGATGGGAGCCAACCAGATACGTCCGTTGGTCATTGCGGCGCCGATATAATGGATAACCATCATCATCCATCCGGGTGAATGGTTGGAAAGCTTTGGGATAGAACTTGGTACATCTTCCGTTCTCCATGCATGGTGCGATGGGATTTAAAGGGCCGCAGGGGCCATGGACCATGCATCGCTTGACCGTCTCAAAAAGCAGTGGCTGGGATTCTGGGTCTGGCCATTCCGCGGAGATGCAGGCATCGATGTCCTCCGGAGTTAGAAGCTTTTCATGATCGGCGAGAAAGATCAACAGGTGCATGTGAGGAAGGCCACGCTTTTGAAACTCGATTGTGTACACGTGAGCGACAGCATGTCCAAAGATACCATGCTTGGTGATGTCCTCAAGAATGGCGCGTTTCTTGAGCTGGAAGACACGGGCAACCAGATCAGGGCGGTCAAATGCTGTCTGGCCTGGAAGGAGCTCATCTTGTATCTCCTTCCAGTGCGGATTTGCCGTCACTGTGATAAATAGGTCAACTTTGCGGAAACGCCGAGCAATGGCCATTGCATCTTGAAACCGTTGTTGCATGTGACGTGGACCACCGATGTACGATGAAGGAAGAATATACCGTTGTCCAAGATCCCGAAGGTCAACCTGACCATCATTTGAGTTGAATGCATCTGCAATTCCACTGT
This sequence comes from Pleurotus salmoneostramineus, assembly GCA_002583695.1. Classification (NCBI taxonomy): domain Eukaryota; kingdom Fungi; phylum Basidiomycota; class Agaricomycetes; order Agaricales; family Pleurotaceae; genus Pleurotus; species Pleurotus salmoneostramineus. The sequence goes on from BEWF01000294.1 coordinate 107,622, forward strand.
AGAGGTCCGCGCGTATGTCATGCTGGTGGGTTCGAAGATATTGGAGGCGGTCCTGGTCAGCGCAAGCCCAGAGGTCCACAAGAAACTGCTGAAACAGACGGCCCCCCCGTAATAGCGCCGAGTATTCATTCTGGCGAGAGTGAATGCGATATGCAGCGAATTTCGTAATTGTGATTCGTCCATCTTTCTCACCAGTTTCGGGATCAACCTGCCAAAGGTCATTGTGCCATCCATTCTCACCGTATGGGAAGAATAGGACATAATGCAAGGGCAGATAAGCAGGGTGTCCTTCGTTGATCCGGTATAGTGTAGGCCCAGGAGATGGCATGCGTTTATGGAGGATGATATCGCGATAATCAGTAGCTGACCCATCTCCAGGGAGGATCATTGCAACTTCATCGACTGTCGGCAAGTTGTGTTGGCGGGCATGTTCATTTTGGGGCTTCTGTATACGAAGCCGGACAGACGCATTGGGGACACGATCGTAGCCTTGCAAAACTTCAAATGCATGCCTGAAGACATGTGCGTAACGGTGGGTCATGGATAACGTATTTTGTAGCAACGACATGGTGTCCGGACGAAGATCACTATTACGGTGCATACGTTGGCGAAGTGCCTCCTGAGGGTCATAGACATACAACTGTGCATATGCTGGTGCACGCCCAGGTGGTGCCTCAAGAGCCCCCGACCTATGACATAGCTGGCCTTGAATACGAAAAACCCACGCCGAACCTCCATGGATTGTATTGACATCATCGTCTTGCTTGATCCCAATCGACGTAAAGGCCAGAGCCATGTTGTATGTGCGTAAGTTCTGGCGGAACTCGCGTGACTGCGCATCATTAGCTTCGAACAATGCATAAATCGAGTCGGGAGGTCTTAACAAAGGTGGTAATCTCACTTTCCCATGATTACAACACATCCCGAAGCCAGGGATAGCAGCCCGGGCAGTGCTGGAGACGCGTTCGAGATTCCAGTGAAGGGCATTACAGAAGGGGCACTTGACATCCATACGTCCCAAATAATGTCGCTCGGCTGGCTCAACATAGGGTTGGCGTGCAGCCATGAAATGGGGCGGTAAGTTAGCGATGATTGATGTGGCTCGTTGCGTAGTTGGAGGTGTGGGTGGTTGTTGAGTTGCCAATTGGTGCTCTCGTCGCTCGGCTCGTTCGCGTGCACGTCGTGCACGTTGAGAGATAGATTGGGCTGAATCATTGGGGGCCAAGATAGCTGGTTGTGTAGGTGGAGGTGTGGGGGGAGCATTGCTGGTACTGGCACGCTGCGCACGTTCGCGTTCGCGACGTCTCTGCTGAGCAATAGATCTCGCGTTCGATGGAGCTGGAGGAGGCAAAGGGGGCCTGTCTCCAGCATCAACACTGTGCTCTACATGCTCGTGTTCTTGTTGTCTCTGCTCAGCGCTAGGTCTTGCGTTAGGTTGAGTAGGCGGAGGTGTGGGGGGAGCATCGCTGGTGCTGG